>JAPCYS010000947.1:0-99825 GCA_028641055.1 Alopecurus myosuroides | reverse complement strand
TATCAATGAGCTTATGAACCATGTTTTTGAGAGAGTTCATTGAAAATTTGTGGTAGTTTATTTTGATGATATTCTCATATATAGCCACAATGAAACTGAGCATGTTGATCACATTAGACAGTCTTGCATGTTTTAAGAGCAAATCAATTATATGGTAATCTTGCTAAATGTTCTTTTTGCAAAGACAAGGTCATTTTTCTGGGATATGTTGTATCTAAACATGGCATTGAAGTTGATGAATCTAAAATTGAAGCTATTAAGAATTGGCCTATTCCAACTAATGTTAGTCAAGTGAGAAGTTTTAATGGATTGGCTGTTTCTATAGAAGATTTGTCAAGGATTTAGTACTCTTGCTGCACCTTTGAATGATTTAACTAAGAAGGGTGTTGATTTTACATGGGGGGTTGAACAAGATATTGCTTTTGATGAGATTAAGAGTAAATTGATTTCGGCCCCATTGTTAATATTGCCTAATTTCAACAAACAATTCGAAATTGAGTGTGATGCAAGTGGTATTGTATTGGTGGTGTGCTTATGCAAGAAAATAAACCTGTTGCTTATTTTTTCTGAGAAATTGCATGGTGCCAATTGAACTATTCTGTTTATGATAAAGAATTGTATGCACTTGTTAGAGTTCTTGAGGTTTGGAAACATTATTTGTGGCCAAAAGAATTTATCATACATTCTGATCATGAAGCATTGAGATTTTTAAAGAGCCAATCTAGCCTTAATAAAAGACATGCTAAATGGGTTGAATTCATTGAGTCATTCCCATACATAATTAAATATAAGAAAGGCAAAGATAATGTTGTTGCTGATGCTCTCTCTAGAAAAGTATGCTATTAACTCAATTGGATGTGAAAGTTCCTGGTTTGGAGAGTGTTAAAGATTTGTATGCTCAAGATAATGATTTTAAACATGCATATGCAAATTGTACTAATGTGAAAGCATGGGATAAATTTCATTTGCATGATGGATATTTGTTTAGAGCTAACAAATTATGTGTGCCCGAGTCGTCCTTGCGTTTGTTATTGTTGCAGGAATCACACAGTGGTGGTTTAATGGGACACTTTGGGAGGGAGAAAACATGATGATGTTGCTGATCACTTCTATTGGCACGTATGAGAAGAGATGTTGAGAGGTTTGTGAGACGTTGCATCACTTGCAACAAGGCTAAGTCAAAACTGAAACCTCATGGTTTATATACTCCTCTTCCTGCACCTACTACACCTTGGCAAGACATTAGTATGGATTTTGTGTTAGGATTGCCTAGGACTAAAAGAGGACATGATTCAATATTTGTGGTAGTTGATAGATTCTCTAAAATGTCACATTTTATTGCATGCACAAGAGCGACGATGCGTCGCATGTTGCTAATCTGTTTTTTCAGGACATAGTGAGATTACATGAGTACCCAAGACTATTGTTTCTGATCGTGATGTCAAGTTCATGAGCTTTCTGGAAGACACTTTGGGGGAAGCTGGGAACAAAGCTGCGTTTTCCACTACTTGTCCCCCAAACTGATGGACAAACGGAGGTGGTGAATCGCACATTATCCACATTGCTGCGAGCCATGATTAAAAAAGAACCTGCGGGAGTGGGAGGAGTTTGCATCATGTGAGTTTGCATACAACAGGGCTGTGCATTCTACCACTCAGCTATGCCCGTTTGAGGTGGTATATGGTTTCAAACCCATAACACCACTTGATTTACTGCCACTTCCTGTGGATGAGAGAGTTAATATGGAGGCTTCAAAACGAGATTATGTTAAGAAGATCCATGAGAAGACCAAGGAAGCAATGAGAAAACAGAAGCATGTGGCTGAGAAGAGAAACAGAGAGGAAGGAGGTACTTTTTCAGCCCGGGGATTTGGTGTGGGTTCATTTTCGCAAGGATAGGTTTCCCCAATTGCGCAAGTCCAAGTTGATGCCCCGTGGTGCTGGTCCTTATAAAGTGCTTCACAAGATTAATGATAATGCATACACAATTGATCTTCCTGGTGATGAGTTGGTGTGAGTCATTCGTTCAATGTTGCTGATCTTTCGCCATACCATGGAGATGACCTTGATGCGTCGAGGTCGACGCCTTTTCAAGGGGGGGAGGATGATGAGGACATCCCTAACACATTTGTTATTCCTCCTATTGTGATGATGTTGCTGTTCATGAGAAGCATGATGAAGTTAGAATTGGTCCAATGACAAGATCAAGAACTAAACTATTAGAACAGCAGGTGAACTCACTCCTTTAAATTATGATGTTTGTTCTTATGAGAATTTTATACTACCTAAGTCTCTACACTTATGTATGATTCAGGTTGTTGATAACACAAACATTAATGGAGGCAAGGAGCTTGGAGTCATGGAGCAAGGCATGGGAGCACACATGAAGGAAGATGATCATGCAAGCTTAAGGGAGAAGGAGGAGGCACAATAAAGAGAAGAGGGAATTGAGACACCAAGGACATGTCCTTGCTTGTTTCAGCCCAATTATTATTTGGTGTGTTTTGGCTTATGGGAGCACCAAGGACATGTCCTATGTCCTCCCATATGGTCCAATTGTTATGTGGTGCGTTTGGGGTTTATGGGAGCACCAAGGACAAGTCTTAGGTCCTCCCATACAACTTAATAAAGCCCTGTGAGGCTGGTTTGGCGCCACCCCCCTTGGGGTCGGTTTGTATCCCTAGTCCGAGTCCAAAACATGATTGGTTCGAGTCCTAGTTGGTTTAGGGCTGGTGCTGCGCATCCAAGGTGTGGCCGCACCCCCCTAACCCTCTTATATACCTTTCACCTGCGTGTGAGAGGTTAACTACCTTTATTCATAAACCCTAGACTCCATTGTTGATTGCTTGAAGCATTCATCAGGAATTGATATTGCAAGTTTTGCGTGTTATCTGCTATTCCACTGGGAATTAGTTGATACAGGACCACTAGTAGTCAGTGGCTGCTCGTGCAAGTGTGGATTTACGAATATCCAAGGGATTGGTTGCTGCTGCAATTGGCATCAGGAATTAGCCGGAGAGTTCGTGGAGAGACACAAGTTATCAGATCCTAGTTATCGTGTGAGTTCATCGAGAAGATCGGGCAACCCCTTATCAAGAATTCTACTAGGAATGAATTTGGAATAAAATTTTGAGCAAGGAATTTACTAATAAAAATCTAGTTCAAGTTATTTGAACAAGAATTCTACTAGGAATGAATTTAGAATTAAATTTTAAGCAGAAATTTACTAATAAAAAAACTAGTGAAGTTATTTGAACAAGAATTCTACTAGGAATGAATTTAGAATTAAATTTTAAGCAGAAATTTACTGATAAAAACCTAGTTAAGCTATTTGAACAAGAATTCTACAAGGAATGAATTTAGAATTAAATTTTAAGCAAGAAATTTACTGATAAAAAACTAGTTAAGAGAATTCTACTAGGAATGAATTTAGAATAAAATTTTGAGCAAGCAATTTACTAATAAAAAACCTAGTTAAGTTATCTGAACAAGAATTCAACTAGGAATGAATTTAGAATTAAATTTTAAGCAAGAAATTTACTAATAAAAAACTAGTTAAGAGAATTCTACTAGGAATGAATTTAGAATAAAATTTTTGAGCATGCAATTTACTAATAAAAAACCTAGTTCAAGTTATTTGAACAAGAATTCTACTAGGAATGAATTTAGAATTAAATTTTAAGCAAGAAATTTACTAATAAAAAACCTAGTTAAGTTATTTGAACAAGAATTCTACTAGGAATGAATTTAGAATTGAATTTTAAGCAAGAAATTTACTAATAAAAAACCTAGTTAAGTTATTTGAACAAGAATTCTACTAGGAATGAATTTAGAATTAAATTTTAAGCAAGAAATTTACTAATAAAACTAATTAAGTTATTTGAACAAGAATTCTACTAGGAATGAATTTGGAATAAAATTTTGAGCAAGGAATTTACTAATAAAAATCTAGTTCAAGTTATTTGAACAAGAATTCTACTAGGAATGAATTTAGAATTAAATTTTAAGCCAGAAATTTACTAATAAAAAAACTAGTTAAGTTATTTGAACAAGAATTCTACTAGGAATGAATTTAGAATTAAATTTTAAGCAAGAAATTTACTGATAAAATACCTAGTTAAGCTATTTGAACAAGAATTCTACAAGGAATGAATTTAGAATTAAATTTTAAGCAAGAAATTTACTGATAAAATACCTAGTTAAGCTATTTGAACAAGAATTCTACAAGGAATGAATTTAGAATTAAATTTTTAAGCAAGAAATTTACTGATAAAAAAACTAGTTAAGAGAATTCTATAGGAATGAATTTAGAATAAAATTTTGAGCAAGCAATTTACTAATAAAAACCTAGTTAAGTTATCTGAACAAGAATTCAACTAGGAATGAATTTAGAATTAAATTTTAAGCAAGAAATTTACTAATAAAAAACTAGTTAAGAGAATTTCTACTAGGAATGAATTTAGAATAAAATTTTGAGCATGCAATTTACTAATAAAAAACCTAGTTCAAGTTATTTGAACAAGAATTCTACTAGGAATGAATTTAGAATTAAATTTTAAGCAAGAAATTTACTAATAAAAAACCTAGTTAAGTTATTTGAACAAGAATTCTACTAGGAATGAATTTGAATTGAATTTTAAGCAAGAATTTACTAATAAATAACCTAGTTAAGTTATTTGAACAAGAATTCTACTAGAAAGAATTTAGAATTAAATTTTAAGCAAGAAATTTACTAATAAAACTATTAAGTTATTTTGAACAAAATTCTACTAGGAATGAATTTGGAATAAATTTTGAGCAAGAAATTTACTAATAAAAAATCTAGTTCAAGTATTTGAACAAGAATTCTACTAGAATGAATTTAGAATTAAATTTTAAGCAGAAATTTACTAATAAAAAACTAGTTAAGTTATTTGAACAAGAATTCTACTAGGAATGAATTTAGAATTAATTTTAAGCAAGAAATTTACTAATAAAAAACCTAGTTAAGTTATTTGAACAAGAATTCTACTAGGAATGAATTTAGAATTAAATTTTAAGCAAGAAATTTACTAATAAAAAACCTAATTAAGTTATTTGAACAAGAATTCTACTAGGAATGAATTTAGAATTAAATTTTAAGCAAGAAATTTACTCATAAAAAACCCAGTTAAGTTATTTGAACAAGATTCTACTAGGAATGAATTTAGAATTAAATTTTAAGCAAGAAATTTACTAATAAAAAACTAATTAAGTTATTGAACAAGAATTCTACTAGGAATGAATTTAGAATTAAATTTTAAGCAAGAAATTTACTAAACCTAGTTAAGTTATTTGAACAAGAATTCTACTAGGAATAATTTAGAATTAAATTTTAAGCAAGAAATTTACTCATAAAACCTAGTTAAGCTATTTGAACAAGAATTCTACTAGGAATGAATTTAGAATTAAATTTTAAGCAAGAAATTTACTAATAAAAAACTAGTTAAGAGAATTCTACTAGGAATGAATTTAGAATAAATTTTGAGCAAGCAATTTACTAATAAAAAACTAGTTAAGTTATCTGAACAAGAATTCAACTAGGAATGAATTTAGAATTAAATTTTAAGCAAAGAAATTTACTAATAAAAAACTAGTTAAGAGTATTCTACTAGGAATGAATTAGAATAAATTTTGAGCATGCAATTACTAATAAAAAACCTAGTTCAAGTTATTTGAACAAGAATTCTACTAGGAATGAATTTAGAATTAAATTTTAAACAAGAAATTTACTAAAAAACCTAGTTAAGTTATTTGAACAAGAATTCTACTAGGAATGAACTTAGAATTGAATTTTAAGCAAGAAATTACTAATAAAAAAACCTAGTTAAGTTATTTGAACAAGAATTCTACTAGGAATGAATTTAGAATTAAATTTTAAGCAAGAAATTTACTAATAAAACTAATTAAGTTATTTGAACAAGAATTCTACTAGGAATGAATTTGGAATAAAATTTGAGCAAGGAATTTACTAATAAAAATCTAGTTCAAGTTATTTGAACAAGAATTCTACTAGGAATGAATTTAGAATTAAATTTTAAGCCAGAAATTTACTAATAAAAAACTAGTTAAGTTATTTGAACAAGAATTCTACTAGGAATGAATTTAGAATTAAATTTAAGCAAGAAATTTACTAATAAAAACCTAGTTAAGTTATTTGAACAAGAATTCTACTAGGAATGAATTTAGAATTAAATTTTAAGCAAGAAATTTACTAATAAAAAACTAGTTAAGTTATTTGAACAAGAATTCTACTAGGAATGAATTTAGAATTAAATTTTAAGCAAGAAATTTACTAAAATACCTAGTTAAGCTATTTGAACAAGAATTCTACAAGGAATGAATTTAGAATTAAATTTAAGCAAGAAAATTTACTGATAAAAAACTAGTTAAGAGAATTCTACTAGGAATGAATTTAGAATAAAATTTTGAGCAAGCAATTTACTAATAAAAAACCTAGTTAAGTTATTTGAACAAGAATTCAACTAGGAATGAATTTAGAATTAAATTTTAAGCAAGAAATTTACTAATAAAAAACTAGTTAAGAGAATTCTACTAGGAATGAATTTATAATAAAATTTTGAGCATGCAATTTACTAATAAAAAACCTAGTTCAAGTTATTTGAACAAGAATTCTACTAGGAATGAATTTAGAATTAAATTTTAAGCAAGAAATTTACTAATAAAAAACCTAGTTAAGTTATTTGAACAAGAATTCTACTAGGAATGAATTTAGAATTGAATTTTAAGCAAGAAATTTACTAATAAATAACCTAGTTAAGTTATTTGAACAAGAATTCTACTAGGAATGAATTTAGAATTAAATTTTAAGCAAGAAATTTACTAATAAAACTAATTAAGTTATTTGAACAAGAATTCTACTAGGAATGAATTTGGAATAAAATTTTGCAAGGAATTTACTAATAAAAATCTAGTTCAAGTTATTTGAGCAAGAATTCTACTAGGAATGAATTTAGAATTAAATTTTAAGCAAGAATTTACTGATAAAATACCTAGTTAAGCTATTTGAACAAGAATTCTACAAGGAATGATTTAGAATTAAATTTTAAGCAAGAAATTTACTGATAAAAAACTAGTTAAGAGAATTCTACTAGGAATGAATTTAGAATAAAATTTTGAGCAAGCAATTACTAATAAAAAACCTAGTTAAGTTATTTGAAACAAGAATTCAACTAGGAATGAATTTAGAATTAAATTTTAAGCAAGAAATTTACTAATAAAAAACTAGTTAAGAGAATTCTACTAGGAATGAATTTATAATAAAATTTTGAGCATGCAATTTACTAATAAAAACCTAGTTCAAGTTATTTGAACAAGAATTCTACTAGGAATGAATTTAGAATTAAATTTTAAGCAAGAAATTTACTAATAAAAAACCTAGTTAAGTTATTTGAACAAGAATTCTACTAGGAATGAATTTAGAATTGAATTTTAAGCAAGAAATTTACTAATAAAAAACCTAGTTAAGTTATTTGAACAAGAATTCTACTAGGAATGAATTTAGAATTAAATTTTAAGCAAGAAATTTACTAATAAAACTAATTAAGTTATTTGAACAAGAATTCTACTAGGAATGAATTTGGAATAAATTTTGAGCAAGGAATTTACTAATAAAAATCTAGTTCAAGTTATTTGAGCAAGAATTCTACTAGGAATGAATTTAGAATTAAATTTTAAGCCAGAAATTTACTAATAAAAAACTAGTTAAGTATTTGAACAAGAATTCTACTAGGAATGAATTTAGAATTAAATTTTAAGCAAGAAATTTACTGATAAAATACCTAGTTAAGCTATTTGAACAAGAATTCTACAAGGAATGAATTTAGAATTAAATTTTAAGCAAGAAATTTACTGATAAAAAACTAGTTAAGAGAATTCTACTAGGAATGAATTTAGAATAAAATTTTGAGCAAGCAATTTACTAATAAAACCTAGTTAAGTTATTTGAACAAGAATTCAACTAGGAATGAATTTAGAATTAAATTTTAAGCAAGAAATTTACTAATAAAAAACTAGTTAAGAGAATTCTACTAGGAATGAATTAGAATAAAATTTTGAGCATGCAATTTACTAATAAAAAACCTAGTTCAAGTTATTTGAACAAGAATTCTACTAGGAATGAATTTAGAATTAAATTTTAAGCAAGAAATTTACTAATAAAAAACCTAGTTAAGTTATTTGAACAAGAATTCTACTAGGAATGAATTTAGAATTGAATTTTAAGCAAGAAATTTACTAATAAAAAACCTAGTTAAGTTATTTGAACAAGAATTCTACTAGGAATGAATTTAGAATTAAATTTTAAGCAAGAAATTTACTAATAAAACTAATTAAGTTATTTGAACAAGAATTCTACTAGGAATGAATTTGGAATAAAATTTTGAGCAAGGAATTTACTAATAAAAATCTAGTTCAAGTTATTTGAACAAGAATTCTACTAGGAATGAATTTAGAATTAAATTTTAAGCCAGAAATTTACTAATAAAAAACTATTTAAGTTATTTGAACAAGAATTCTACTAGGAATTTAGAATTAATTTTTAAGCAAGAAATTTACTAATAAAAAACCTAGTTAAGTTATTTGAACAAGAATTCTACTAGGAATGAATTTAGAATTAAATTTTAAGCAAGAAATTTACTAATAAAAAACCTAATTAATTTATTTGAACAAGAATTCTACTAGGAATGAATTTAGAATTAAATTTTAAGCAAGAAATTTACTCATAAAAAACCCAGTTAAGTTATTTGAACAAGAATTCTACTAGGAATGAATTTAGAATTAAATTTTAAGCAAGAAATTTACTAATAAAAAACCTAATTAAGTTATTTGAACAAGAATTTACTAGGAATGAATTTAGAATTAAATTTTAAGCAAGAAATTTACTAATAAAAAACCTAGTTAAGTTATTTGAACAAGAATTCTACTAGAATGAATTTAGAATTAAATTTTAAGCAAGAAATTTACTGATAAAATACCTAGTTAAGCTATTTGAACAAGAATTCTACTAGGAATGAATTTAGAATTAAATTTTAAGCAAGAAATTTACTAATAAAAAACTAGTTAAGAGAATTCTACTAGGAATGAATTTAGAATAAAATTTTGAGCAAGCAATTACTAATAAAAACCTAGTTAAGTTATTTGAACAAGAATTCAACTAGGAATGAATTTAGAATTAAATTTAAGCAAGAAATTTACTAATAAAAAACTAGTTAAGAGAATTCTACTAGGAATAAATTTAGAATAAAATTTTGAGCATGCAATTTACTAATAAAAAACCTAGTTCAAGTTATTTGAACAAGAATTCTACTAGGAATGAATTTAGAATTAAATTTTAAGCAAGAAATTTACTAATAAAAAACCTAGTTAAGTTATTTGAACAAGAATTCTACTAGGAATGAATTTAGAATTAAATTTTAAACAAGAAATTTACTCATAAAAAACCTAGTTAAGTTATTTGAACAAGAATTCTACTAGGAATGAATTTAGAATTAAATTTTAAACAAGAAATTTACTAATAAAACTAATTAAGTTATTTGAACAAGAATTCTACTAGGAATGAATTTGGAATAAAATTTTGAGCAAGGAATTTACTAATAAAAATCTAGGTCAAGTTATTTGAACAAGAATTCTACTAGGAATGAATTTAGAATTAAATTTTAAGCCAGAAATTTACTAATAAAAAACTAATTAAGTTATTTGAACAAGAATTCTACTAGGAATGAATTTAGAATTAAATTTTAAGCAAGAAATTTACTAATAAAAAACCTAGTTAAGTTATTTGAACAAGAATTCTACTAGGAATGAATTTAGAATTAAATTTTAAGCAGAAATTTAGAAAAAAACCTAATTAAATTATTTGAACAAGAATTCTACTAGGAATGAATTTAGAATTAAATTTTACGCAAGAAATTTACTCATAAAAAACCTAGTTAAGTTATTTGAACAAGAATTCTACTAGGAATGAATTTAGAATTAAATTTTAAGCAAGAAATTTACTAATAAAAACTAGTTAAGTTATTTGAACAAGAATTCTACTAGGAATGAATTTAGAATAAAATTTTGAGCAAGAAATTTACTAATAAAAAATCTAGTTCAAGTTATTTGAACAAGAATTCTACTAGGAATGAATTTAGAATTAAATTTTAAGCCAGAAATTTACTAATAAAAAACTAGTTAAGTTATTTGAACAAGAATTCTACTAGGAATGAATTTAGAATTAAATTTTAAGCAAGAAATTTACTAATAAAAACCTAGTTAAGTTATTTGAACAAGTATTCTACTAGGAATGAATTTAGAATTAAATTTTAAGCAAGAAATTTACTAATAAAAAACCTAATTAAGTTATTTGAACAAGAATTCTACTAGGAATGAATTTAGAATTAAATTTTAAGCAAGAAATTTACTCATAAAAAACCAGTTAAGTTATTTGAACAAGAATTCTACTAGGAATGAATTTAGAATTAAATTTAAGCAAGAAATTTACTAATAAAAAACCTAATTAAGTTATTTGAACAAGAATTCTACTAGGAATGAATTTAGAATTAAATTTTAAGCAAGAAATTTACTAATAAAAAACCTAGTTAAGTTATTTGAACAAGAATTCTACTAGGAATGAATTTAGAATTAAATTTTAAGCAAGAAATTTACTCATAAAATACCTAGTTAAGCTATTTGAACAAGAATTCTACTAGGAATGAATTTAGAATTAAATTTTAAGCAAGAAATTTACTAATAAAAAACTAGTTAAGAGAATTCTACTAGGAATGAATTTAGAATAAAATTTTGAGCAAGCAATTTACTAATAAAAAACCTAGTTAAGTTATCTGAACAAGAATTCAACTAGGAATGAATTTAGAATTAAATTTTAAGCAAGAAATTTACTAATAAAAAACTAGTTAAGAGAATTCTACTAGGAATGAATTTAGAATAAAATTTTGAGCATGCAATTTACTAATAAAAAACCTAGTTCAAGTTATTTGAACAAGAATTCTACTAGGAATGAATTTAAAAATTAAATTTTAAGCAAGAAATTTACTAATAAAAAACCTAGTTAAGTTATTTGAACAAGAATTCTACTAGGAATGAACTTAGAATTGAATTTTAAGCAAGAAATTTACTAATAAAAAACCTAGTTAAGTTATTTGAACAAGAATTCTACTAGGAATGAATTTAGAATAAAATTTTAAGCAAGAAATTTACTAATAAAACTAATTAAGTTATTTGAACAAGAATTCTACTAGGAATGAATTTGGAATAAAATTTGAGCAAGGAATTTACTAATAAAAATCTAGTTCAAGTTATTTGAACAAGAATTCTACTAGGAATGAATTTAGAATTAAATTTTAAGCCAGAAATTTACTAATAAAAAACTAGTTAAGTTATTTGAACAAGAATTCTACTAGGAATGAATTTAGAATTAAATTTTAAGCAAGAAATTTACTAATAAAAAACCTAGTTAAGTTATTTGAACAAGAATTCTACTAGGAATGAATTTAGAATGAAATTTTAAGCAAGAAATTTACTAATAAAAAACCTAATTAAGTTATTTGAACAAGAATTCTACTAGGAATGAATTATAATTAAATTTTAAGCAAGAAATTTACTCATAAAAAACCCAGTTAAGTTATTTGAACAAGAATTCTACTAGGAATGAATTTAGAATTAAATTTTAAGCAAGAAATTTACTAATAAAAAACCTAATTAAGTTATTTGAACAAGAATTCTACTAGGAATGAATTTAGAATTAAATTTTAAGCAAGAAATTTACTAATAAAAAACCTAGTTAAGTTATTTGAACAAGAATTCTACTAGGAATGAATTTAGAATTAAATTTTAAGCAAGAAATTTACTGATAAAATACCTAGTTAAGCTATTTGAACAAGAATTCTACTAGGAATGAATTTAGAATTAAATTTTAAGCAAGAAATTTACTAATAAAAAACTAGTTAAGAGAATTCTACTAGGAATGAATTTAGAATAAAATTTTGAGCAAGCAATTTACTAATAAAAAACCTAGTTAAGTTATTTGAACAAGAATTCAACTAGGAATGAATTTAGAATTAAATTTTAAGCAAGAAATTTACTAATAAAAAACTAGTTAAGAGAATTCTACTAGGAATAAATTTAGAATAAAATTTTGAGCATGCAATTTACTAATAAAAAACCTACTTCAAGTTATTTGAACAAGAATTCTACTAGGAATGAATTTAGAATTAAATTTTAAGCAAGAAATTTACTAATAAAAACCTAGTTAAGTTATTTGAACAAGAATTCTACTAGGAATGAATTTAGAATTAAATTTTAAACAAGAAAGTTACTCATAAAAAACCTAGTAAAGTTATTTGAACAAGAATTCTACTAGGAATGAATTTAGAATTAAATTTTAAACAAGAAATTTACTAATAAAACTAATTAAGTTATTTGAACAAGAATTCTACTAGGAATGAATTTGGAATAAAATTTTGAGCAAGGAATTTACTAATAAAAATCTAGGTCAAGTTATTTGAACAAGAATTCTACTAGGAATGAATTTAGAATTAAATTTTAAGCCAGAAATTTACTAATAAAAAACTAATTAAGTTATTTGAACAAGAATTCTACTAGGAATAAATTTAGAATTAAATTTTAAGCAAGAAATTTACTAATAAAAACCTAGTTAAGTTATTTGAACAAGAATTCTACTAGGAATGAATTTAGAATTAAATTTTAAGCAAGAAATTTACTAATAAAAAACCTAATTAAATTATTTGAACAAGAATTCTACTAGGAATGAATTTAGAATTAAATTTTACGCAAGAAATTTACTCATAAAAAACCTAGTTAAGTTATTTGAACAAGAATTCTACTAGGAATGAATTTAGAATTAAATTTTAAGCAAGAAATTTACTAATAAAAACTAGTTAAGTTATTTGAACAAGAATTCTACTAGGAATGAATTTAGAATAAAATTTTGAGCAAGAAATTTACTAATAAAAAATCTAGTTCAAGTTATTTGAACAAGAATTCTACTAGGAATGAATTTAGAATTAAATTTTAAGCCAGAAATTTACTAATAAAAAACTAGTTAAGTTATTTGAACAAGAATTCTACTAGGAATGAATTTAGAATTAAATTTTTAAGCAAGAAATTTACTAATAAAAAACCTAGTTAAGTTATTTGAACAAGAATTCTACTAGGAATGAATTTAGAATTAAATTTTAAGCAAGAAATTTACTGATAAAATACCTAGTTAAGCTATTTGAACAAGAATTCTACTAGGAATGAATTTAGAATTAAATTTTAAGCAAGAAATTTACTGATAAAATACCTAGTTAAGCTATTTGAACAAGAATTCTACTAGGAATGAATTTAGAATTAAATTTTAAGCAAGAAATAAAAAAACAAGTTAAGAGAATTCTACTAGGAATGAATTTAGAATAAAATTTTGAGCAAGCAATTTACTAATAAAAAACCTAGTTAAGTTATCTGAACAAGAATTCAACTAGGAATGAATTTAGAATTAAATTTCAAGCAAGAAATTTACTAATAAAAAACTAGTTAAGAGAATTCTACTAGGAATGAATTTAAAATAAAATTTTGAGCATGCAATTTACTAATAAAAAACCTAGTTCAAGTTATTTGAACAAGAATTCTACTAGGAATGAATTTAGAATTAAATTTTAAGCAAGAAATTTACTAATAAAAAACCTAGTTAAGTTATTCGAACAAGAATTCTACTAGGAATGAATTTAGAATTGAATTTTAAGCAAGAAATTTACTAATAAAAAACCTAGTTAAGTTATTTGAACAAGAATTCTACTAGGAATGAATTTAGAATTAAATTTTAAGCAAGAAATTTACTAATAAAACTAATTAAGTTATTTGAACAAGAATTCTACTAGGAATGAATTTGGAATAAAATTTTGAGCAAGGAATTTACTAATAAAAATCTAGTTCAAGTTATTTGAACAAGAATTCTACTAGGAATGAATTTAGAATTAAATTTTAAGCCAGAAATTTACTAATAAAAAACCTAGTTCAAGTTATTTGAACAAGAATTCTACTAGGAATAAATTTAGAATTAAATTTTAAGCAAGAAATTTACTAATAAAAAACCTAGTTAAGTTATTTGAACAAGAATTCTACTAGGAATGAATTTAGAATTAAATTTTAAGCAAGAAATTTACTAATAAAACTAATTAAGTTATTTGAACAAGAATTCTACTAGGAATGAATTTGGAATAAAATTTTGAGCAAGGAATTTACTAATAAAAATCTAGGTCAAGTTATTTGAACAAGAATTCTACTAGGAATGAATTTAGAATTAAATTTTAAGCCAGAAATTTACTAATAAAAAACTAATTAAGTTATTTGAACAAGAATTCTACTAGGAATGAATTTAGAATTAAATTTTAAGCAAGAAATTTACTAATAAAAAACCTAATTAAATTATTTGAACAAGAATTCTACTAGGAATGAATTTAGAATTAAATTTTACGCAAGAAATTTACTCATAAAAAACCTAGTTAAGTTATTTGAACAAGAATTCTACTAGGAATGAATTTAGAATTCAATTTTAAGCAAGAAATTTACTAATAAAAACTAGTTAAGTTATTTGAACAAGAATTCTACTAGGAATGAATTTAGAATAAAATTTTGAGCAAGAAATTTACTAATAAAAAAATCTAGTTCAAGTTATTTGAACAAGAATTCTACTAGGAATGAATTTAGAATTAAATTTTAAGCCAGAAATTTACTAATAAAAAACTAGTTAAGTTATTTGAACAAGAATTCTACTAGGAATGAATTTAGAATTAAATTTTAAGCAAGAAATTTACTAATAAAAAACCTAGTTAAGTTATTTGAACAAGAATTCTACTAGGAATGAATTTAGAATTAAATTTTAAGCAAGAAAATTTACTGATAAAATACCTAGTTAAGCTATTTGAACAAGAATTCTACTAGGAATGAATTTAGAATTAAATTTTAAGCAAGAAATTTACTGATAAAATACCTAGTTAAGCTATTTGAACAAGAATTCTACTAGGAATGAATTTAGAATTAAATTTTAAGCAAGAAATTTACTAATAAAAAACAAGTTAAGAGAATTCTACTAGGAATGAATTTAGAATAAAATTTTGAGCAAGCAATTTACTAATAAAAAACCTAGTTAAGTTATCTGAACAAGAATTCAACTAGGAATGAATTTAGAATTAAATTTCAAGCAAGAAATTTACTAATAAAAAACTAGTTAAGAGAATTCTACTAGGAATGAATTTAGAATAAAATTTTGAGCATGCAATTTACTAATAAAAAACCTAGTTCAAGTTATTTGAACAAGAATTCTACTAGGAATGAATTTAGAATTAAATTTTAAGCAAGAAATTTACTAATAAAAAACCTAGTTAAGTTATTTGAACAAGAATTCTACTAGGAATGAATTTAGAATTGAATTTTAAGCAAGAAATTTACTAATAAAAAACCTAGTTAAGTTATTTGAACAAGAATTCTACTAGGAATGAATTTAGAATTAAATTTTAAGCAAGAAATTTACTAATAAAACTAATTAAGTTATTTGAACAAGAATTCTACTAGGAATGAATTTGGAATAAAATTTTGAGCAAGGAATTTACTAATAAAATCTAGTTCAAGTTATTTGAACAAGAATTCTACTAGGAATGAATTTAGAATTAAATTTTAAGCCAGAAATTTACTAATAAAAAACCTAGTTCAAGTTATTTGAACAAGAATTCTACTAGGAATAAATTTAGAATTAAATTTTAAGCAAGAAATTTACTAATAAAAAACCTAGTTAAGTTATTTGAACAAGAATTCTACTAGGAATGAATTTAGAATTAAATTTTAAGCAAGAAATTTACTCATAAAATACCTAGTTAAGCTATTTGAACAAGAATTCTACTAGGAATGAATTTAGAATTAAATTTTAAGCAAGAAATTTACTAATAAAAAACTAGTTAAGAGAATTCTACTAGGAATGAATTTAGAATAAAATTTTGAGCAAGCAATTTACTAATAAAAAACCTAGTTAAGTTATTTGAACAAGAATTCAACTAGGAATGAATTTAGAATTAAATTTTAAGCAAGAAATTTACTAATAAAAAACTAGTTAAGAGAATTCTACTAGGAATAAATTTAGAATAAAATTTTGAGCATGCAATTTACTAATAAAAAACCTAGTTCAAGTTATTTGAACAAGCATTCTACTAGGAATGAATTTAGAATTAAATTTTAAGCAAGAAATTTACTAATAAAAAACCTAGTTAAGTTATTTGAACAAGAATTCTACTAGGAATGAATTTAGAATTAAATTTTAAACAAGAAATTTACTCATAAAAAACCTAGTTAAGTTATTTGAACAAGAATTCTACTAGGAATGAATTTAGAATTAAATTTTAAACAAGAAATTTTACTAATAAAAACTAATTAAGTTATTTGAACAAGAATTCTACTAGGAATGAATTTGGAATAAAATTTTGAGCAAGGAATTTACTAATAAAAATCTAGGTCAAGTTATTTGAACAAGAATTCTACTAGGAATGAATTTAGAATTAAATTTTAAGCCAGAAATTTACTAATAAAAAACTAATTAAGTTATTTGAACAAGAATTCTACTAGGAATAAATTTAGAATTAAATTTTAAGCAAGAAATTTACTAATAAAAAACCTAGTTAAGTTATTTGAACAAGAATTCTACTAGGAATGAATTTAGAATTAAATTTTAAGCAAGAAATTTACTAATAAAAAACCTAATTAAATTATTTGAACAAGAATTCTACTAGGAATGAATTATAATTAAATTTTAAGCAAGAAATTTACTCATAAAAACCCAGTTAAGTTATTTGAACAAGAATTCTACTAGGAATGAATTTAGAATTAAATTTTAAGCAAGAAATTTACTAATAAAAAACCTAATTAAGTTATTTGAACAAGAATTCTACTAGGAATGAATTTAGAATTAAATTTTAAGCAAGAAATTTACTAATAAAAAACCTAGTTAAGTTATTTGAACAAGAATTCTACTAGGAATGAATTTAGAATTAAATTTTAAGCAAGAAATTTACTGATAAAATACCTAGTTAAGCTATTGAACAAGAATTCTACTAGGAATGAATTTAGAATTAAATTTTAAGCAAGAAATTTACTAATAAAAAACTAGTTAAGAGAATTCTACTAGGAATGAATTTAGAATAAAATTTTGAGCAAGCAATTTACTAATAAAAAACCTAGTTAAGTTATTTGAACAAGAATTCAACTAGGAATGAATTTAGAATTAAATTTTAAGCAAGAAATTTACTAATAAAAAACTAGTTAAGAGAATTCTACTAGGAATAAATTTAGAATAAAATTTTGAGCATGCAATTTACTAATAAAAAACCTAGTTCAAGTTATTTGAACAAGAATTCTACTAGGAATGAATTTAGAATTAAATTTTAAGCAAGAAATTTACTAATAAAAAACCTAGTTAAGTTATTTGAACAAGAATTCTACTAGGAATGAATTTAGAATTAAATTTTAAACAAGAAATTTACTCATAAAAAACCTAGTTAAGTTATTTGAACAAGAATTCTACTAGGAATGAATTTAGAATTAAATTTTAAACAAGAAATTTACTAATAAAACTAATTAAGTTATTTGAACAAGAATTCTACTAGGAATGAATTTGGAATAAAATTTTGAGCAAGGAATTTACTAATAAAAATCTAGGTAAAGTTATTTGAACAAGAATTCTACTAGGAATGAATTTAGAATTAAATTTTAAGCCAGAAATTTACTAATAAAAAACTAATTAAGTTATTTGAACAAGAATTCTACTAGGAATAAATTTAGAATTAAATTTTAAGCAAGAAATTTACTAATAAAAAACCTAGTTAAGTTATTTGAACAAGAATTCTAGGAATGAATTTAGAATTAAATTTTAAGCAAGAAATTTACTAATAAAAAACCTAATTAAATTATTTGAACAAGAATTCTACTAGGAATGAATTTAGAATTAAATTTTACGCAAGAAATTTACTCATAAAAAACCTAGTTAAGTTATTTGAACAAGAATTCTACTAGGAATGAATTTAGAATTAAATTTTAAGCAAGAAATTTACTAATAAAAACTAGTTAAGTTATTTGAACAAGAATTCTACTAGGAATGAATTTAGAATAAAATTTTGAGCAAGAAATTTACTAATAAAAAATCTAGTTCAAGTTATTTGAACAAGAATTCTACTAGGAATGAATTTAGAATTAAATTTTAAGCCAGAAATTTACTAATAAAAAACTAGTTAAGTTATTTGAACAAGAATTCTACTAGGAATGAATTTAGAATTAAATTTTAAGCAAGAAATTTACTAATAAAAAACCTAGTTAAGTTATTTGAACAAGAATTCTACTAGGAATGAATTTAGAATTAAATTTTAAGCAAGAAATTTACTGATAAAATACCTAGTTAAGCTATTTGAACAAGAATTCTACTAGGAATGAATTTAGAATTAAATTTTAAGCAAGAAATTTACTGATAAAATACCTAGTTAAGCTATTTGAACAAGAATTCTACTAGGAATGAATTTAGAATTAAATTTTAAGCAAGAAATTTACTAATAAAAAACAAGTTAAGAGAATTCTACTAGGAATGAATTTAGAATAAAATTTTGAGCAAGCAATTTACTAATAAAAAACCTAGTTAAGTTATCTGAACAAGAATTCAACTAGGAATGAATTTAGAATTAAATTTCAAGCAAGAAATTTACTAATAAAAAACTAGTTAAGAGAATTCTACTAGGAATGAATTTAGAATAAAATTTTGAGCATGCAATTTACTAATAAAAAACCTAGTTCAAGTTATTTGAACAAGAATTCTACTAGGAATGAATTTAGAATTAAATTTTAAGCAAGAAATTTACTAATAAAAAACCTAGTTAAGTTATTTGAACAAGAATTCTACTAGGAATGAATTTAGAATTGAATTTTAAGCAAGAAATTTACTAATAAAAAACCTAGTTAAGTTATTTGAACAAGAATTCTACTAGGAATGAATTTAGAATTAAATTTTAAGCAAGAAATTTACTAATAAAACTAATTAAGTTATTTGAACAAGAATTCTACTAGGAATGAATTTGGAATAAAATTTTGAGCAAGGAATTTACTAATAAAAATCTAGTTCAAGTTATTTGAACAAGAATTCTACTAGGAATGAATTTAGAATTAAATTTTAAGCCAGAAATTTACTAATAAAACTAATTAAGTTATTTGAACAAGAATTCTACTAGGAATGAATTTGGAATAAAATTTTGAGCAAGGAATTTACTAATAAAAATCTAGTTCAAGTTATTTGAACAAGAATTCTACTAGGAATGAATTTAGAATTAAATTTTAAGCCAGAAATTTACTAATAAAAAACTAGTGAAGTTATTTGAACAAGAATTCTACTAGGAATGAATTTAGAATTAAATTTTAAGCAAGAAATTTACTGATAAAATACCTAGTTAAGCTATTTGAACAATAATTCTACAAGGAATGAATTTAGAATTAAATTTTAAGCAAGAAATTTACTGATAAAAAACTAGTTAAGAGAATTCTACTAGGAATGAATTTAGAATAAAATTTTGAGCAAGCAATTTACTAATAAAAAACCTAGTTAAGTTATCTGAACAAGAATTCAACTAGGAATGAATTTAGAATTAAATTTTAAGCAAGAAATTTACTAATAAAAAACTAGTTAAGAGAATTCTACTAGGAATGAATTTAGAATAAAATTTTGAGCATGCAATTTACTAATAAAAAACCTAGTTCAAGTTATTTGAACAAGAATTCTACTAGGAATGAATTTAGAATTAAATTTTAAGCAAGAAATTTACTAATAAAAACCTAGTTAAGTTATTTGAACAAGAATTCTACTAGGAATGAATTTAGAATTGAATTTTAAGCAAGAAATTTACTAATAAAAAACCTAGTTAAGTTATTTGAACAAGAATTCTACTAGGAATGAATTTAGAATTAAATTTTAAGCAAGAAATTTACTAATAAAACTAATTAAGTTATTTGAACAAGAATTCTACTAGGAATGAATTTGGAATAAAATTTTGAGCAAGGAATTTACTAATAAAAATCTAGTTCAAGTTATTTGAACAAGAATTCTACTAGGAATGAATTTAGAATTAAATTTTAAGCCAGAAATTTACTAATAAAAAACTAGTTAAGTTATTTGAACAAGAATTCTACTAGGAATGAATTTAGAATTAAATTTTAAGCAAGAAATTTACTGATAAAATACCTAGTTAAGCTATTTGAACAAGAATTCTACAAGGAATGAATTTAGAATTAAATTTTAAGCAAGAAATTTACTGATAAAAAACTAGTTAAGAGAATTCTACTAGGAATGAATTTAGAATAAAATTTTGAGCAAGCAATTTACTAATAAAAAACCTAGTTAAGTTATCTGAACAAGAATTCAACTAGGAATGAATTTAGAATTAAATTTTAAGCAAGAAATTTACTAATAAAAACTAGTTAAGAGAATTCTACTAGGAATGAATTTAGAATAAAATTTTGAGCATGCAATTTACTAATAAAAAACCTAGTTCAAGTTATTTGAACAAGAATTCTACTAGGAATGAATTTAGAATTAAATTTTAAGCAAGAAATTTACTAATAAAAAACCTAGTTAAGTTATTTGAACAAGAATTCTACTAGGAATGAATTTAGAATTGAATTTTAAGCAAGAAATTTACTAATAAATAACCTAGTTAAGTTATTTGAACAAGAATTCTACTAGGAATGAATTTAGAATTAAATTTTAAGCAAGAAATTTACTAATAAAACTAATTAAGTTATTTGAACAAGAATTCTACTAGGAATGAATTTGGAATAAAATTTTGAGCAAGGAATTTACTAATAAAAATCTAGTTCAAGTTATTTGAACAAGAATTCTACTAGGAATGAATTTAGAATTAAATTTTAAGCCAGAAATTTACTAATAAAAAACTAGTTAAGTTATTTGTACAAGAATTCTACTAGGAATGAATTTAGAATTAATTTTTAAGCAAGAAATTTACTAATAAAAAACCTAGTTAAGTTATTTGAACAAGAATTCTACTAGGAATGAATTTAGAATTAAATTTTAAGCAAGAAATTTACTAATAAAAAACCTAATTAATTTATTTGAACAAGAATTCTACTAGGAATGAATTTAGAATTAAATTTTAAGCAAGAAATTTACTCATAAAAAACCCAGTTAAGTTATTTGAACAAGAATTCTACTAGGAATGAATTTAGAATTAAATTTTAAGCAAGAAATTTACTAATAAAAAACCTAATTAAGTTATTTGAACAAGAATTCTACTAGGAATGAATTTAGAATTAAATTTTAAGCAAGAAATTTACTAATAAAAAACCTAGTTAAGTTATTTGAACAAGAATTCTACTAGGAATGAATTTAGAATTAAATTTTAAGCAAGAAATTTACTCATAAAATACCTAGTTAAGCTATTTGAACAAGAATTCTACTAGGAATGAATTTAGAATTAAATTTTAAGCAAGAAATTTACTAATAAAAAACTAGTTAAGAGAATTGATGAGGACATCCCTAGCTCTTCACCTATTGTTGAACATGAAGATCCACCAATTAAAGCTAATGAAGTAAGGATTGGTCCAATGACAAGATCAAGGACCAAGCTATTACAACAACAGGTGAATTCACTCCTACTTGAGCTTAATGTTTCTAATAATGAGAACTTTATACTACCTAAGTCATTGCATCTATGTGTTCTTAGGTTTATTGATAACACAAACATTGATGGAGATCATGGAGAGAAGATTCACATGGATGAAGATGAGCTAGAAGAGGAGAGGATGATCAAGTGCTAAGGATGGTGAAAACAAGCATTACAATTATTATTTCATAAGGGGATGAGTGCCTCCACAAGATGAAATGCACTCATACATGAACAAGCAAGAGGAGGGCGCCCACATGGCATATCAATGCGCCATAATAGTTAGTTTTAGTTTCCATAACCAATTTGGCCGAATTCCTTGTGTATGGAATCGGTTTGTATCCATATATGTGAGTCCTAGTCCTAGTAGGAGTCCTAGTCCTAGTAGGGGAGGGATTGCTTGCGCAAGATAGCCTTGTGGCCGCACCCCTCCACCTATATATATGTCCCACCTGCGTGTGGTTGAGGTAGACTACGATTGAATCAAACAAACCCCATAGCCCCTAGTTGAAACTGCTTGTTAGCCTTTCATACTAGTGGTTCATCTGCAAACTTTACGTGATACCTGCTGTTCCACTGGGAATAAGACGGTACAGTACCACTTGTAGTCGGTGGATTACTTGTGCAAGAGTGTGGAGTTAAGAATATCCATTGGGTTGCTATCTGTTGCATTGGCTTCAGGGATCAGCCGGAGAGTTCTTAGTGGCGCACTAGTTATCAATACAGAAGTTATCTGTGAGTTCACTGAGAAGATTGGGCCACCCCTTATCATCTTGGTATCAGATTTACAGGTTGCCTCGGTGAGCTATCATAATTTTACCCTTTAGTTTGAGTGTTTTATTTCCTATCCAGAAAAAGCCCCACAAAAATAGTTTTAGTTTTTGCCATAGCCTAGATATCATCTTAGTTTTCAATTACTAGTGTTGTCTTTGTGTTAGATTTGTGTTGCTTTTTATCGTTTTTAGTTTCATATTTTTCGGCTAGGTTTAGGGTTGTGTTCATCTAGCCGATTTTCTATCCAAAAATACCAAAAAAGAGCCGCAACTATCCACCCTATACACCCACCAATCCGATCCATATAGTGTTCCTACCACGGCACAAAACTTGCCAAAATCCTGCCGCACCACTTCCCACTCATACTCGGATTCCACCCCACCCACGCAAACAACCCACCCCACTCACAATCGGTTTCCCCACTCCACCGCTGCCGCGTCCTAGTCGCTCTCGGATTGCACCGTAACGCGCTTACAAAACCCCCCCGAACCCCCGCAGCACACCACACCATCCGCACGCTTGCGCGCTGCCGCGGTACCGAAACTCGCTAAAACGCTGCCGCGCTCACGTTACTTCCGCGGGCCTCGATTTCCTCCGCAGCACCGTTACCAATCACCGTTTCGCGCGCGCGCGCTCTGCCGCGGTACAAAAAGAGCTCGTTTCTCTGCCGCGCGCCTGCAGTTGCTGTTTATTCTCTGCCGCGGTACGGTTTTTCGTCTGTTTTGAGCCGTTTTCGCTGCCGTGAGCTGAAATTTCATCTGTTTTGCTGCCGTGGGTACTAGTTGCTGCCGTGAGCTTGTTAGAAGTAGTTTTTCACATAGAATCTTTTGCTCTTGTTTTTATTTTCCTGTTTTCATCACTAGGACCAATATATCCGTACCCTTGTGAACCTTAGCCACAGCCTTTCTACAGCATTCAAATAGGAACTTTCCCACAAGTATAGCTATTTTGTGCTCTGACAGGCTGCTCATATTTCATCACCACCATTGTGTTCACTTGTGTTTGGTTAATTGTTGCTCCTAGCTTAGTGTAAGGCCATTGAAAAATTCAAAAAAAAAATAGAAAAAGCAAAAAGTATAAAAAAAAATAGAAAAGAGAAAAGAGAAAAGTGAAAGTGCAAAAAGGCCATATCATTACTATTGTTTACTAGTTGAGCTTGCCATTGTGACACTTGGTTTTTCATTGAGCAATCTTGTGCCTGTCAATTAAGAGCCTAGCTAGTGACTTTCTAGTGCATTGCAAATTTCCATCCACATATTGCTTTGCCACATTTGTCTCCATTGTGTGAGTTTCCTTGGGTATTTTATATCTTCACTAAGACAGCAAATAGGATTGTTACTTTGGTGATTGTTAGGTATCCATACCAAGCCCCACCAAATAACCTTGTTTGCCATTGTGATAGTTAAAAACCTGGGTATTCTTTTCTTCACACCAAAGCACTTTAATTGCCTCTACTTGTGGTAAGTATCTCTATTCACTTTGGAGTGGTAAGATATCTATTGTTTTGCTAGATTCTTGAGTGAGTTGTGAGAGGCACCACAACCTATACTTGTTTTATTTTCACTAACCTTCTAATGGATCCTTCTAGTGATGAACTTGTGCAGCAAAAGAAGGACCAAACCGAGGTGGTGAAGTGGAGGGAGTATGAGGCATTAAGGGATGTGTGTAGCAAGAACTTGGATGATGCTGTTGGTCCTCTTTATGAGCAAGTTGAGGATGTTAAGAAGGATGTGGCAACTACCAAGAAGTTGGCCGAAACCAATAGTGCACAATTGAGAACAATGCAAGATGCTATTGATGCTATCACCAATAAAATGACTGATCTTACAACTTTGCTTGAAGCTCGGTTACCACCCCTTGATGATGACAATGCAAGTATCCATAGTGATGCCAATAATGGGGATGATGTTTTTCTTGGCCGTGGAGCAAGAGAAGGAAGAGGCCGAGATCAAATAGGCCGAGCTAGACGTGTGCCTTTACCCAATGCTAATGAAAATAGAGAGGATATCTTGGGTAAGCCAAAATTCTCAATTCCAGCTTTCAGTTTTGATACCATGGATGTGGAAGAATATTTGCTATGGGAATTGAAGATAGAGAAACTTTGGAGATTGCATGATTACAATGAGGATAGAAAGATTAAGTTGGCATCTTCTGAGTTTGATGGTTATGCTCTTAGATGGTGGGATAATCTTGTGAGAAAGAGACACAATGATGGAGAATTTCCCATTGTTACTTGGAATACCATGAAGAGGCTTATGAGAGAAAGATTTGTTCCTCCAAATTACATAAGGCAACAATTTGACAAATTACAACAATTGAAGCAAGGTACCAAGACAGTTGATGCTTATTATCAAGAGATGGAGATGATTATGCAAAGAGGTCGTGTGGAAGAACAAATTGAGCAAACAATGCAAAGGTTCCTTTCAGGGTTACACTATAAAATCAAGGGCATTGTGAGGCATTATCAATATACCAATATGAATGATTTACTCCATCATGCTAGAGAGGCCGAATCACATATCTTGGATGAAGCACAAAATTTGGCTAGAGCAAAGAGTAGATTTCCTTTGAGATCATCTATTACTCCTAGTACTTCAACACCACCACCTCCATCATCAAATTCTAGAGGTGCTACATCCAATTTTCGAGGTGCTACTTCATCCAAATCCGAGGCTAGTGTGGCTAATACAAGGAAAACACCACAACCAACACCAAGTGCTTCGGGTTCTAGTGCTCCTACTACAAGGAATAGAGATATTACATGCCACACATGTGGAGGAAAAGGGCACTTCAAGAGGGATTGTCCAAATTCCAAAGTGATGATTATCAATGAGGACAATGAGTATGAGACAGGTGATGATGTTGATCCCAATGATCTTGATGATGATGATGGATATTTGAGTGACTCTCCTTTGGATGCTTATGCTACTACTATGCCTTCTATTATTTGCACCCAAAATTCATTAAGTGTGGTGCCTAGTCCTGAAAATCAAAGGTGCAATCTATTCCAAACAAAGGCTGTTATTGGTCCCAACATGGCTTGCAAAGTCATTATTGATGGAGGGAGTTGCAGAAATTTGGCTAGCAAAGATCTATGTGCAAAACTCAATTTGAAATATATGCCACATCCTTCTCCTTATCACATCCAATGGTTGAGTAGCACGGGACAAATGAAAGTATCTCATATGGTGAGAGTGGAGTTTCAAATTGGACCTTATAAGGATATCATTGAGTTTGATGTGGTGCCCATGACAGTTTGCCACTTATTATTGGGAAGACCTTGGCAATTTGATAGAAGTGTGAAGCATGAAGGGAGAGCCAATACTTATGAGCTATATCATGGGAAGACCATTATTTTGAGGCCTATGACTCCACAACAAATAGTTCAAGAGTCCCAATCAAAAGTTGCTATGAGAGTGGAAAAAGAGAGAGAGAGGGATGAGGGAACACCACAAATACAAGCCATGGGGAGTGATAGCAAAACCAATTCGAGTGGTAAAAAGAGAGAGAACCTATTATGCATGTTAGCCACCAAAGAGGATTTGAGGGAATTTAAGGATGATCCTTCACAGTCCCTATTGTGCTTATTCACAAGGGAGAGATTTTGGTTTCTAATGACACCCCTATTCCTCTTGGTGTTTCTGTTTTGCAGGACTTTGAGGATGTTTTTCCAGATGTGCCCTCGGGATTGCCACCATTGAGAGGAATTGAACATCAAATTGATTTGATCCCGGGAGCATCTCTCCCAAACCGAGCCCCTTATAGAACCAATCCACAAGAAACAAAGGAGATCCAAAAGCAAGTACAAGAATTGTTGGACAAAGGTTATATTCGGGTTAGTCTTTCTCCTTGTGCCGTTCCCGTTATTTTGGTTCCTAAGAAAGATGGTACTTGGCGCATGTGTGTAGATTGTAGAGCAATTAATAACATCACTATTCGTTATCGTCATCCTATACCACGTTTAGATGACATGTTAGATGAATTAAGTGGTGCTACTCTTTTCTCTAAAATTGATTTGCGTAGTGGATACCATCAAATAAGAATGA
Organism: Alopecurus myosuroides; assembly: GCA_028641055.1. Classification (NCBI taxonomy): domain Eukaryota; kingdom Viridiplantae; phylum Streptophyta; class Magnoliopsida; order Poales; family Poaceae; genus Alopecurus; species Alopecurus myosuroides. The sequence goes on along the minus strand of JAPCYS010000947.1, from coordinate 73,269 downwards.
AAGAGGGAGATGAATGGAAAACTGCTTTTAAGACAAAATTTGGTTTATATGAGTGGTTAGTAATGCCTTTTGGTTTAACTAATGCACCTAGTACTTTTATGAGATTAATGAACCATATTTTGAGAGACTTTATTGGTAGATTTGTGGTAGTTTATTTTGATGACATTCTCATATATAGCCACAATGAACATGACCATATGGATCACATTAGACAATTTGCAAGTGCTAAACTAATAAATTGTATGGTAATCTTGAGAAGTGCACTTTTTGCAAAGATAAAGTAATATTTCTTGGTTATGTTGTTTCTAAGCATGGAATTGAAGTTGATCAATCTAATTGAAGCTATTCGAAATTGGCCAATTCCAACTAATGTGAGTCAAGTTAGAAGTTTTAATGGGCTTGCTAGTTTCTATAGAAGATTTGTGCCTAATTTTAGTACAATTGCTGCCCCTTTGAATGATCTAACTAAGAAAGGTGTTAATTTTGAATGGGGTGTTTCACAAGATATTGCTTTTGATACTTTGAAAGAGAAGTTGATTTCGGCCCCATTGCTTATGCTTCCAAATTTTGATAAACAATTTGAAATTGAATGTGATGCTAGTGGCATAGGTATTGGAGGTGTGCTCATGCAAGAAAAGAAACCTATTGCCTATTTTTCTGAAAAATTGAATGGTGCACAATTGAATTATTCTGTTTATGATAAGGAATTATATGCACTTGTGAGAGTTTTAGAAGTATGGAAACATTATTTGTGGCCTAAAGAATTTATTATCCATAGTGATCATGAAGCATTGAAATTTTTAAAGTGCCAAAATAATTTGAATAAGAGACATGCTAAGTGGGTTGAGTTCATTGAATCTTTTCCATACATCATAAAACATAAAAAGGGATTGGATAATGTAGTTGCTGATGCTTTGTCAAGGAAAAATATGTTACTCTCAAATTTAGAAATCAAGGTTTCGGGTTTGGAGGGTATTAGAGATTTTATGATGAAGATAATGAATTTTCCATGCCATTTAATAAATGTGTTAATACTAAAGCATGGGACAAATTTCATATACATGATGGGTACTTGTTTAGAGCTAACAAATTGTGTATTCCCGAGTGTTCTTTGCGTTTATTTTTGATCCAGGAATCTCATAGTGGAGGATTGATGGGACACTTTGGAAGAGAGAAAACATTGTTGATGTTGGCAGAAAATTTCTATTGGGCACATATGAGGAGAGATGTGTATAGATTGGTGCAAAGATGCATTACTTGCAACAAATCCAAATCAAAATTGAAGCCCCATGGATTATATACACCATTGCCATCACCAAGTACACCATGGGAAGATATTAGTATGGATTTTGTGTTGGGATTACCAAGGACTAAAAGAGGACATGATTCTATCTTTGTGGTTGTGGATAGATTTTCAAAGATGGCTCATTTTATTCCATGCCACAAGAGTGATGATGCTTCTCACATTGCCAATTTGTTCTTTAGAGAGATTGTGAGATTGCATGGAGTTCCAAGAACTATAGTTTCAGATAGAGATGTCAAGTTCATGAGTTACTTTTGGAAGACACTTTGGGGTAAGCTTGGCACCAAGCTATTATTTTCTACTACTTGCCACCCCCAAACTGATGGACAAACCGAGGTGGTTAATAGAACATTGTCCACATTGCTAAGAGGTATGATCAAGAAGAATTTGAAGGAGTGGGAGGAGTGTTTGCCCCATGTGGAATTTGCTTACAATAGAGCTGTGCATTCAACTACTCAATTATGTCCTTTTGAGGTGGTTTATGGTTTCAAGCCAATTACTCCTCTTGATTTATTACCACTTCCTTTACATGAGAGAGTTAATATGGAGGCATCAAAGAGGGCTGATTTTGTGAAAAAGATTCATGAGAAAACAAAAGAAGCAATTGAGAAGAAAGGAAAACATGTGGCTGAAAGAGTAAACAAGAAGAGGAAGGCTTATATTTCGGCCAGGAGATATGGTTTGGGTACTTCAGAAAAGATAGATTTCCAACATTGAGAAAGTCCAAGTTGATGCCTAGAGGAGCTGGTCCTTACAAAGTTATATCAAGGATCAATGATAATGCATACAAGATTGACCTCCCAATTGATGAGTTTGGTGTTAGTAATTCTTTTAATGTGGCTGATTTGACACCTTACCATGGGATGATTTAGCATCGAGGTCGATGCCTTTTCAAGAGGGGGAGGATGATGAGGACATCCCTAGCTCTTCACCTATTGTTGAACATGAAGATCCACCAATTAAAGCTAATGAAGTAAGGATTGGTCCAATGACAAGATCAAGGACCAAGCTATTACAACAACAGGTGAATTCACTCCTACTTGAGCTTAATGTTTCTAATAATGAGAACTTTATACTACCTAAGTCATTGCATCTATGTGTTCTTAGGTTTATTGATAACACAAACATTGATGGAGATCATGGAGAGAGATTCACATGGATGAAGATGAGCTAGAAGAGGAGAGGATGATCAAGTGCTAAGGATGGTGAAAACAAGCATTACAATTATTATTTCATAAGGGGATGAGTGCCTCCACAAGATGAAATGCACTCATACATGAACAAGCAAGAGGAGGGCGCCCACATGGCATATCAATGCGCCATAATAGTTAGTTTTAGTTTCCATAACCAATTTGGCCGAATTCCTTGTGTATGGAATCGGTTTGTATCCATATATGTGAGTCCTAGTCCTAGTAGGAGTCCTAGTCCTAGTAGGGGAGGGATTGCTTGCGCAAGATAGCCTTGTGGCCGCACCCCTCCACCTATATATATGTCCCACCTGCGTGTGGTTGAGGTAGACTACGATTGAATCAAACAAACCCCATAGCCCCTAGTTGAAACTGCTTGTTAGCCTTTCATACTAGTGGTTCATCTGCAAACTTTACGTGATACCTGCTGTTCCACTGGGAATAAGACGGTACAGTACCACTTGTATCGGTGGATTACTTGTGCAAGAGTGTGGAGTTAAGAATATCCATTGGGTTGCTATCTGTTGCATTGGCTTCAGGGATCAGCCGGAGAGTTCTTAGTGGCGCACTAGTTATCAATACAGAAGATATCTGTGAGTTCACTGAGAAGATTGGGCCACCCTTTATCAAGAATTCTACTAGGAATGAATTTAGAATAAAATTTTGAGCAAGCAATTTACTAATAAAAAACCTAGTTAAGTTATCTGAACAAGAATTCAACTAGGAATGAATTTAGAATTAAATTTTAAGCAAGAAATTTACTAATAAAAAACTAGTTAAGATAATTCTACTAGGAATGAATTTAGAATAAAATTTTGAGCATGCAATTTACTAATAAAAAACCTAGTTCAAGTTATTTGAACAAGAATTCTACTAGGAATGAATTTAGAATTAAATTTTAAACAAGAAATTTACTAATAAAAAACCTAGTTAAGTTATTTGAACAAGAATTCTACTAGGAATGAACTTAGAATTGAATTTTAAGCAAGAAATTTACTAATAAAAAACCTAGTTAAGTTATTTGAACAAGAATTCTACTAGGAATGAATTTAGAATTAAATTTTAAGCAAGAAATTTATAAAACTAATTAAGTTTTTGAACAAAACAAATTTGGAATAAAATTTGAGCAAGGAATTTACTAATAAAAATCTAGTTCAAGTTATTTGAACAAGAATTCTACTAGGAATGAATTTAGAATTAAATTTTAAGCCAGAAATTTACTAATAAAAAACTAGTTAAGTTATTTGAACAAGAATTCTAGGAATGAATTTAGAATTAAATTTTAAGCAAGAAATTTACTAATAAAAAACCTAGTTAAGTTATTTGAACAAGAATTCTACTAGGAATGAATTTAGAATTAAATTTTAAGCAAGAAATTTACTAATAAAAAACTAGTTAAGTTATTTGAACAAGAATTCTACTAGGAATGAATTTAGAATTAAATTTTAAGCAAGAAATTTACTGATAAAATACCTAGTTAAGCTATTTGAACAAGAATTCTACAAGGAATGAATTTAGAATTAAATTTTAAGCAAGAAATTTACTGATAAAACTAGTTAAGAGAATTCTACTAGGAATGAATTTAGAATAAATTTTGAGCAAGCAATTTACTAATAAAAAACCTAGTTAAGTTATCTGAACAAGAATTCAACTAGGAATGAATTTAGAATTAAATTTTAAGCAAGAAATTTACTAATAAAAAACTAGTTAAGAGAATTCTACTAGGAATGAATTTAGAATAAAATTTTGAGCATGCAATTTACTAATAAAAAACCTAGTTCAAGTTATTTGAACAAGAATTCTACTAGGAATGAATTTAGAATTAAATTTTAAGCAAGAAATTTACTAATAAAAAACCTAGTTAAGTTATTTGAACAAGAATTCTACTAGGAATGAATTTAGAATTGAATTTTAAGCAAGAAATTTACTAATAAAAAACCTAGTTAAGTTATTTGAACAAGAATTCTACTAGGAATGAATTTAGAATTAAATTTTAAGCAAGAAATTTACTAATAAAACTAATTAAGTTATTTGAACAAGAATTCTACTAGGAATGAATTTGGAATAAAATTTTGAGCAAGGAATTTACTAATAAAAATCTAGTTCAAGTTATTTGAGCAAGAATTCTACTAGGAATGAATTTAGAATTAAATTTTAAGCCAGAAATTTACTAATAAAAACCTAGTTAAGTTATTTGAACAAGAATTAGGAATGAATTTAGAATTAAATTTTAAGCAAGAAATTTACTCATAAAATACCTAGTTAAGCTATTTGAACAAGAATTCTACTAGGAATGAATTTAGAATTAAATTTTAAGCAAGAAATTTACTAATAAAAAACTAGTTAAGAGAATTCTACTAGGAATGAATTTAGAATAAAATTTTGAGCAAGCAATTTACTAATAAAAAACCTAGTTAAGTTATCTGAACAAGAATTCAACTAGGAATGAATTTAGAATTAAATTTTAAGCAAGAAATTTACTAATAAAAAACTAGTTAAGAGAATTCTACTAGGAATGAATTTAGAATAAAATTTTGAGCATGCAATTTACTAATAAAAAACCTAGTTCAAGTTATTTGAACAAGAATTCTACTAGGAATGAATTTAGAATTAAATTTTAAGAAATTTACTAATAAAACCTAGTTAAGTTATTTGAACAAGAATTCTACTAGGAATGAACTTAGAATTGAATTTTAAGCAAGAAATTTACTAATAAAAAACCTAGTTAAGTTATTTGAACAAGAATTCTACTAGGAATGAATTTAGAATTAAATTTTAAGCAAGAAATTTACTAATAAAACTAATTAAGTTATTTGAACAAGAATTCTACTAGGAATGAATTTGGAATAAAATTTGAGCAAGGAATTTACTAATAAAAATCTAGTTCAAGTTATTTGAACAAGAATTCTACTAGGAATGAATTCAGAATTAAATTTTAAGCCAGAAATTTACTAATAAAAAACTAGTTAAGTTATTTGAACAAGAATTCTACTAGGAATGAATTTAGAATTAAATTTTAAGCAAGAAATTTACTAATAAAAAACCTAGTTAAGTTATTTGAACAAGAATTCTACTAGGAATGAATTTAGAATTAAATTTTAAGCAAGAAATTTACTAATAAAAAACTAGTTAAGTTATTTGAACAAGAATTCTACTAGGAATGAATTTAGAATTAAATTTTAAGCAAGAAATTTACTGATAAAATACCTAGTTAAGCTATTTGAACAAGAATTCTACAAGGAATGAATTTAGAATTAAATTTTAAGCAAGAAATTTACTGATAAAAAACTAGTTAAGAGAATTCTACTAGGAATGAATTTAGAATAAAATTTTGAGCAAGCAATTTACTAATAAAAACCTAGTTAAGTTATCTGAACAAGAATTCAACTAGGAATGAATTTAGAATTAAATTTTAAGCAAGAAATTTACTAATAAAAAACTAGTTAAGAGAATTCTACTAGGAATGAATTTAGAAAAATTTTGAGCATGCAATTTACTAATAAAAAACCTAGTTCAAGTTATTTGAACAAGAATTCTACTAGGAATGAATTTAGAATTAAATTTTAAGCAAGAAATTTACTAATAAAAACCTAGTTAAGTTATTTGAACAAGAATTCTACTAGGAATGAATTTAGAATTGAATTTTAAGCAAGAAATTTACTAATAAAAAACCTAGTTAAGTTATTTGAACAAGAATTCTACTAGGAATGAATTTAGAATTAAATTTTAAGCAAGAAATTTACTAATAAAACTAATTAAGTTATTTGAACAAGAATTCTACTAGGAATGAATTTGGAATAAAATTTTGAGCAAGGAATTTACTAATAAAAATCTAGTTCAAGTTATTTGAGCAAGAATTCTACTAGGAATGAATTTAGAATTAAATTTTAAGCCAGAAATTTACTAATAAAAAACTAGTTAAGTTATTTGAACAAGAATTCTACTAGGAATGAATTTAGAATTAAATTTTTTTACTGATAAAATACCTAGTTAAGCTATTTGAACAAGAATTCTACAAGGAATGAATTTAGAATTAAATTTTAAGCAAGAAATTTACTGATAAAAAACTAGTTAAGAGAATTCTACTAGGAATGAATTTAGAATAAAATTTTGAGCAAGCAATTTACTAATAAAAACCTAGTTAAGTTATTTGAACAAGAATTCAACTAGGAATGAATTTAGAATTAAATTTTAAGCAAGAAATTTACTAATAAAAAACTAGTTAAGAGAATTCTACTAGGAATGAATTTAGAATAAAATTTTGAGCATGCAATTTACTAATAAAAAACCTAGTTCAAGTTATTTGAACAAGAATTCTACTAGGAGTGAATTTAGAATTAAATTTTAAGCAAGAAATTTACTAATAAAAAACCTAGTTAAGTTATTTGAACAAGAATTCTACTAGGAATGAATTTAGAATTGAATTTTAAGCAAGAAATTTACTAATAAAAAACCTAGTTAAGTTATTTGAACAAGAATTCTACTAGGAATGAATTTAGAATTAAATTTTAAGCAAGAAATTTACTAATAAAACTAATTAAGTTATTTGAACAAGAATTCTACTAGGAATGAATTTGGAATAAAATTTTGAGCAAGGAATTTACTAATAAAAATCTAGTTCAAGTTATTTGAACAAGAATTCTACTAGGAATGAATTTAGAATTAAATTTTAAGCCAGAAATTTACTAATAAAAAACTATTTAAGTTATTTGAACAAGAATTCTACTAGGAATGAATTTAGAATTAATTTTTAAGCAAGAAATTTACTAATAAAAAACCTAGTTAAGTTATTTGAACAAGAATTCTACTAGGAATGAATTTAGAATTAAATTTTAAGCAAGAAATTTACTAATAAAAAACCTAATTAATTTATTTGAACAAGAATTCTACTAGGAATGAATTTAGAATTAAATTTTAAGCAAGAAATTTACTCATAAAAAACCCAGTTAAGTTATTTGAACAAGAATTCTACTAGGAATGAATTTAGAATTAAATTTTAAGCAAGAAATTTACTAATAAAAAACCTAATTAAGTTATTTGAACAAGAATTCTACTAGGAATGAATTTAGAATTAAATTTTAAGCAAGAAATTTACTAATAAAAAACCTAGTTAAGTTATTTGAACAAGAATTCTACTAGGAATGAATTTAGAATTAAATTTTAAGCAAGAAATTTACTGATAAAATACCTAGTTAAGCTATTTGAACAAGAATTCTACTAGGAATGAATTTAGAATTAAATTTTAAGCAAGAAATTTACTAATAAAAAACTAGTTAAGAGAATTCTACTAGGAATGAATTTAGAATAAAATTTTGAGCAAGCAATTTACTAATAAAAAACCTAGTTAAGTTATTTGAACAAGAATTCAACTAGGAATGAATTTAGAATTAAATTTTAAGCAAGAAATTTACTAATAAAAAACTAGTTAAGAGAATTCTACTAGTGATGAGGACATCCCTAGCTTTCCACCTATTGTTGAACATGAAGATCCTCCTATCAAAGCTAATGAAGTTAGAATTGGTCCAATGACAAGATCAAGAACCAAGCTATTACAACAACAGGTGAATTCACTCCTACTTGAATATAATGTTGATAATTGTGAGAGCTTTATACTACCTAAATCTTTGCATTTATGTATTCTTAGGTTTATTGATAACACAAACATGAATGGAGATCATGGAGAGGAGCTACACAAGGATGAGCATGGACTTCAAGAGGAGATGGAAAACAAGTGCTAGCATGGTGAAAACAACAAATAACAATTGTTATCATGATAAGGGGATGGTGCCTCCACAAGATCAAATGCACCAAGTGTGGAAAACAATCCAATTATGTTATTCCACACTCATACAAGAACAAGGCAAGAGGAGGGCGCCCACAAGGAGCATCAATGCGCCATATTGCGCCAAACAAGACCTAGTTCAATTAGGATTGGTTTGTATACCAATTTGCCGCACCCCTTGTGTGGGGGTCGGTTTTGTATCTATTTTGGTGTCCTATAGGAGTCCTAGTCCAATTAGGTTAGGTGCTTGCGCAGGATAGCCTTGTGGCCGCACCCCCCCTCTTATATCCCCCTTGGGGCGCAAGAGAGGTACTACGTTAAAACATAAACCCTAGACCTCTAGATTGAAACTGCTTGTAAGCCTTTCATCTGGAAGTTCATCTGCAAACTTTACGTGAACTGCTGTTCCACTGGGAATAAGACGTACAGAACCACTTGTAGTCGGTGGATTACTTGTGCAAGAGTGTGGAGTTGAGAATATCCATTGGGTTGCTATCTTTTGCATTGGCATCAGGATCAGCCGGAGAGTTCTTAGTGGCGCACTAGTTATCAATTCAGAAGTTATCTGTGAGTTCACTGAAAGATTGGGCCACCCCTTATCATCTTGGTATCAGATTTACAGGTTGCCTCGGTGAGCTATCAAATTTCCCTTTACTTTGAGTGTTTTTATTCCTATCCAGAAAATTGCCCCACAAAAATAGTTGTTTAGTTTTTGCCATACCTAGATATCATCTTAGTTTCAATTACTAGTGCTGTCTTTGTGTTAGATTTGTGTTACTTTTCTCGTTTTAGTTGTCATACTTTCGGCTAGGTTTAGGGTTCTTTGTTCACCTGGCCGTATATCTATCAAAAATACCAAAAAAATCCGCTGCTAGATAACCTTGTTTTGATCCAATCCGAGTCCCTTCATATTCCTACCGCGGCAGAGTTTTGTTCGATTCCCTGCCGTAACCGCAACCCTAGCCGTACTCGGAATTCATCCGTAGCGCGCTTACCATATCCGCCCCACAGCCCGCAACGCGCTTACCAAAAATCCACCAGCGCGCTGCCGCGGCACGCGTTTTGGCGCAATTCCGCCCGCCACCATACCCCTCCCTACTCGGTATCGGATTCGAGCCCTGGTTCACGCTTACAAAAAGGCCCGCGCGCACGTAAATCGTTTCACTCACCTGCGCGCTGCCGCGGCACAAAAATCTCATCGATTCGCTGCCGCCACTGCTGCCGTGAGCTGTTAACTGCGCGCGCTAGTTTTCTGCTGTAACACTGTTACCAATCGCTGTAACGCGAGCGTCCGCGCTGCCGTGGCAGAGAAAAGTGACAGTTTTGCTGCCGTGGACTATTTTTGGCTGCCGTGAGAGTTGGAAGTATTTTTCACATAGAATCTTTTGCTCTTATTTTTATTTTCCTGTTTTCATCACTAGGACCAATTTATCCTTACCCTTGTGAACCTTAGCCACAGCCTTTCTACAGCATTATAATAGGAACTTGCCCACAAGTATAGCTATTTGTGCTCTGACAGGTTGCTCATATTTCATCACCACCATTGTGTTCACTTGTGTTTGGTTAATTATTGCTCCTAGCTTATTGTAAGGCCATTGAAAAATTCAAAAAAAAATAGAAAAAGCAAAAAGTATAAAAAAAAAGAGAAAAGAGAAAAGAAAGTGCTAAAAGGCCATATCATTGCTATTGTTTACTAGTTGAGCTTGCCATTGTGACACTTGGTTTTCTTTGAGCAATCTTGTGCCTGTCAATAAGAGCCTAGCTAGTGACTTTCTAGTGCATTGCAAAACTCATCCATATATTGCATTGCCACATTTGTCTCCATTGTGTGAGTTTCCTTGGGTATTTTATATCTTCACTAAGACAGCAAATAGGATTGTTACTTTGGTGATTGTTAGGTATCCATACCAAGCCCCACTAAATAACCTTGTTTGCTTTTGTGAGAGTTAAAAACCTGGGTATTCTCTTCTTCACACCAAAGTACTTAATTGCCTCTACTTGTGGTAAGTATCTCTATTCACTTTGGAGTGGTAAGATATCCTATTGTCTTGCTAGATTTTTGAGTGAGTTGTGAGAGGCACCACAACCTATACTTGTTTCTATTACACTAACCTACTAATGGATCTTTCTAGTGGTGATCTTGTGCAGCAAAAGAAGGACCATAAGGAGGGAGTTAATTGGAGAGAGTATGAGGCTCTTAGGGATGTTTTGGCAAAGGAGATAGTGGACAATCATAATGGACTCAAACAATTTGTTCAAGATGCATGTGATCCCTTATATGAGGCTCTCCAAGCTATGGAGACCAAGATGGAGGCCACACACAAATTGGCCGAGACTAATGGAGGGGAAGTGAGATCAATTCATGACTCTATTGCTCAAATGACTACTACCTTGCTGGAATTCAAACCATGATTCAAACAAGAATGCCTCTTATTGATGATGACAATGCTAGTGTCCATAGTGATGCTAATAATAGAGTGGAAGCTATTGGTGCAAGAAATCAAGTTCATGGCCGAAATAGAGAGGAAAGAGGCCTAGGAGGATATAATGGCCGAAACCAAAATTTTGGAGAAAGAAGAATGCCAAACAATTTGGTGCAAGCTAATCCAAGAGAAGATGGTTTGAGTAAGCCTAAATTTTCTATTCCATCATTTAGCTTTGATAATATGGATGTGGAAGAATACTTGCTATGGGAGTTGAAGATGGAAAAACTATGGAGAATGCATGAGTACAATGAGGATAGAAAGATCAAATTGGCTTCAAGTGAGTTTGATGGTTATGCTCTTAGATGGTGGGATGAGCTTTTGAGGAAGAGACAAGAAGATGGAGAATTGCCCATTACCAATTGGAACACCATGAAGAGGATCATGAGAGATAGATTTGTTCCACCAAATTACATAAGGCAACAATTTGATCAATTGCAACAATTGAGGCAAGGAACTATGAGTGTTGATGCTTATTATCAAGAGATGGAGCTAATTATGCAAAGGGCACGTGTGAGAGAACAATTGGAGCAAACAATGCAAAGATTCCTTTCGGGTTTGAACTACAAAATCAAAGGCATTGTGAGGCATCATCAATACCAAAATATCCATGAGCTATTACACCATGCAAGGGAGGCCGAAGCACATATCCTTGAGGAGGCAAAGATTACTAATAGAACAAGGGCTAGATTTCCTATGAGATCATCTTCTATGCCTAGTGCACCTCCTCCACCACCACCATCTTCAAGTTTTCGAGGTGCTTCTTCTTCTAAACCCGAGCCTAGTTCTTCAATTGCAAAGAAACCATCACAACCAAGTGTGAGTACCACGGGTTCAAGTGCTTCTACATCAAGAACAAGAGATATTCATGTCACACATGTGGAGGAAAAGGGCACTTTAAGAGGGATTGTCCAAATACAAAAGTGATGGTGATCAATGAGAACAATGAGTATGAGACAGGTGATGATGTTGATCCTAATGATATTGATGATGATGATGGCTATTTGAGTGATTCTCCTTTGGATGCTTATGCTACTACTATGCCATCTATTGTTTGCACCCAAAATTCATTGAGTGTGGTGCCTACTCCTGAACATCAAAGGTGCAATTGTTCCAAACCAAAGCTATTATTGGTCCTAACATGGCTTGCAAAGTCATTATTGATGGAGGAAGTTGCAGAAATTTGGCTAGCAAAGATCTATGTGCAAAGCTCAACTTGAAATATATACCACATCCTTCTCCTTATCATATCCAATGGTTGAGTAGCACGGACAAATGAAGGTTTCTTATATGGTGAGAGTGGAGTTCCAAATTGGACCTTATAAAGATATTATTGAGTTTGATGTGGTGCCCATGACAGTTTGCCACTTATTATTGGGAAGACCTTGGCAATTTGATAGAAGTGTGAAGCATGAAGGAAGAGCAAATACATATGAGCTATATCATCATGGGAAGACTATTATTTTGAGGCCTATGACTCCACAACAAATTTTACAAGAGTCCCAATCCAAAATTGAGAGGAAAGTGGAAAAAGAAAGAGAGAGGGATGAGGGAACACCAAAATTACAAGCCATGGGGAGTGATAGTAAATCCAATTCGAGTGGTAAAAAGAGAGAGAACCTATTATGCATGTTAGCCACTAAAGAGGATTTGAGGGAATTTAGGGATGATCCTTCACTAGTCCCTATTGTGCTTATTCACAAGGGAGAGATTTTGGTTTCTAATGACATGACCCTATTCCTCTTGGTGTTTCTAATGTTTTGCAGGATTTTGAGGATGTTTTTCCACAAGATGTGCCCTCGGGATTGCCACCATTGAGAGAATTGAACATCAAATTGATTTGATCCCGGGAGCATCTCTCCCAAACCGAGCCCCTTATAGAACCAATCCACAAGAAACAAAGGAGATCCAAAAGCAAGTACAAGAACTATTGGACAAAGGTTATATTCGGGTTAGTCTTTCTCCTTGTGCCGTTCCCGTTATTTTGGTTCCTAAGAAAGATGGTACTTGGCGCATGTGTAGATTGTAGAGCAATTAATAACATCACTATTCGTTATCGTCATCCTATACCACGTTTAGATGACATGTTAGATGAATTAAGTGGTGCTACTCTTTTCTCAAAAATTGATTTGCGTAGTGGATACCATCAAATAAGAATGAAAGAGGGAGATGAATGGAAAACTGCTTTTAAGACAAAATTTGGTTTATATGAGGGTTAGTAATGCCCTTTGGTTTAACTAATGCACCTAGTACTTTCATGAGATTAATGAACCATATTTTGAGAGACTTTATTGGTAGATTTGTGGTAGTTTATTTTGATGATATTCTTATATATAGCCACAATGAACATGACCACATGGATCATATTAGACAAGTTTTGCAAGTGCTAAGAAATAATAAATTGTATGGTAATCTTGAGAAGTGCACTTTTTGCAAAGATAAAGTAATATTTCTTGGTTATGTTGTTTCTAAGCATGGAATTGAAGTTGATCAATCTAAAATTGAAGCTATTCGAAATTGGCCAATTCCAACTAATGTGAGTCAAGTTAGAAGTTTTAATGGGCTTGCTAGTTTCTATAGAAGATTTGTGCCTAATTTTAGTACAATTGCTGCCCCTTTGAATGATCTAACTAAGAAAGGTGTTAATTTTGAATGGGGTGTTTCACAAGATATTGCTTTTGATACTTTGAAGGAGAAGTTGATTTCGGCCCCACTTTTAATGCTACCTAATTTTGAGAAACAATTTGAAATTGAATGTGATGCTAGTGGCATAGGTATTGGAGGTGTGCTCATGCAAAATAAACAACCTATTGCTTATTTTTCTGAAAAATTGCATGGTGCACAATTGAATTACTCCGTTTATGATAAAGAATTGTATGCCCTTGTGAGAGTGTTAGAGGTGTGGAAACATTATTTATGGCCTAAGGAATTTATTATACATAGTGATCATGAAGCTTTGAAATTCTTGAAGTGCCAATCTAATTTGAATAAGAGACATGCTAAATGGGTTGAATTTATTGAATCGTTTCCATACATTATAAAACATAAGAAGGGATTGGATAATGTAGTAGCCGATGCTTTGTCTAGAAAGAATATGTTATTATCAACATGGAGATTAAAGTTTCGGGTTTGGAGAATATTAGAGATTTATATGACAATGATAATGAATTTTCCATGCCATTTAATAAATGTACTAATGTTAAGGCATGGGACAAATTTCACATACATGATGGGTATTTGTTTAGAGCTAACAAACTATGTATTCCCGAGTGTTCTTTGCGTTTATTCTTAATCCAGGAATCTCATAGTGGAGGATTGATGGGACACTTTGGAAGAGAAAAGACATTGCTCATGTTATCGGAGAATTTCTATTGGGCACATATGAGGAGAGATGTCTATAGATTGGTGCAAAGATGCATCACTTGCAACAAGTCCAAGTCTAAGCTAAAACCCCACGGTTTGTACACTCCATTGCCATCACCTAGTACACCATGGGAGGATATAAGTATGGATTTCGTTTTGGGCTTGCCAAGGACAAAGAGAGGGCATGATTCTATCTTTGTGGTAGTGGATCGATTTTCAAAGATGGCTCACTTTATTGCTTGCCACAAGAGTGATGATGCTTCTCACATTGCAACTTTATTCTTTCGGGAGATTGTGAGAATACATGGAGTTCCAAGAACAATTGTTTCCGATAGAGATGTCAAGTTCATGAGTTACTTTTGGAAGACACTTTGGGGGAAGCTTGGCACGAAACTATTATTTTCTACTACTTGCCACCCCCAAACCGATGGACAAACCGAGGTGGTTAATAGGACATTATCTACATTGCTAAGAGGCATGATCAAGAAGAATTTGAAAGAGTGGGAGGAGTGTTTTACCTCATGTGGAATTTGCTTATAATAGAGCCGTGCATTCAACCACTCAATTATGTCCCTTCGAGGTAGTTTATGGTTTCAAGCCAATTACACCTCTTGATTTATTACCACTACCATTACATGAGAGAGTTAATATGGAGGCATCCAAGAGGGCTGATTTTGTGAAGAAGATACATGAGAAGACAAAGGATGCTATAGAAAAGAAAGGAAAGAATGTGGCCGAGAGGGTGAACAAGAAGAGGAAAGAAGTAATTTTTCACCCCGGAGATATGGTTTGGGTACACTTTCGGAAGGATAGATTTCCTACATTGCGAAAATCCAAGTTGATGCCTAGAGGAGCCGGCCCTTACAAAGTTATTTCAAGGATCAATAATAATGCATACAAGATTGACCTCCCAATTGATGAGTTTGGTGTTAGTAATTCTTTTAATGTGGCTGATTTGACACCTTACCATGGAGATGATTTAGCATCGAGGTCGATGCCTTTTCAAGAGGGGGAGGATGATGAGGACATCCCTAGCTTTCCCCTATTGTTGAACATGAAGATCCTCCTATCAAAGCTAATGAAGTTAGAATTGGTCCAATGACAAGATCAAGAACCAAGCTATTACAACAACAGGTGAATTCACTCCTACTTGAATATAATGTTGATAATTGTGAGAGCTTTATACTACCTAAATCTTTGCATTTATGTATTCTTAGGTTTATTGATAACACAAACATGAATGGAGATCATGGAGAGGAGCTACACAAGGATGAGCATGGACTTCAAGAGGAGATGGAAAACAAGTGCTAGCATGGTGAAAACAACAAATAACAATTGTTATCATGATAAGGGGATGGTGCCTCCACAAGATCAAATGCACCAAGTGTGGAAAACAATCCAATTATGTTATTCCACACTCATACATGAACAAGGCAAGAGGAGGGCGCCCACAAGGAGCATCAATGCGCCATATACAAGACCTAGTTCAATTAGGATTGGTTTGTATACCAATTTGGCCGCACCCCTTGTGTGGGGGTCGGTTTGTATCTATTTTGGTGTCCTAGTAGGAGTCCTAGTCCAATTAGGTTAGGTGCTTGCGCAAGGATAGCCTTGTGGCCGCACCCCCCCTCTTATATCCCCCTTGGGGCGCATAGGAGAGGGTAGACTACGTTAAAACATAAACCCTAGACCTCTAGATTGAAACTGCTTGTAAGCCTTTCATCTGGAAGTTCATCTGCAAACTTTACGTGATACCTGCTGTTCCACTGGGAATAAGACGGTACAGAACCACTTGTAGTCGGTGGATTACTTGTGCAAGAGTGTGGAGTTGAGAATATCCATTGGGTTGCTATCTTTTGCATTGGCATCAGGGATCAGCCGGAGAGTTCTTAGTGGCGCACTAGTTATCAATTCAGAAGTTATCTGTGAGTTCACTGAGAAGATTGGGCCACCCCTTATCAAGAATTCTACTAGGAATGAATTTAGAATTAAATTTTAAACAAGAAATTTACTAATAAAAACCTAGTTAAGTTATTTGAACAAGAACTCTACTAGCAATGAATTTAGAATTAAATTTTAAGCAAGAAATTTACTAATAAAAAACTAGTTAAGTTATTTGAACAAGAATTCTACTAGGAATGAATTTAGAATTAAATTTTAAGCAAGAAATTTACTAATAAACTAGTTAAGAGAATTCTACTAGGAATGAATTTAGAATTAAATTTTAAGCAAGAAATTTGTTAATAAAAAACCTAGTTAAGTTATTTGAACAAGAATTCTACTACAAATGAATTTAGAATTAAATTTTAAGCAAGAAATTTACTAATAAAAAACCTAGTTAAGTTATTTGAACAAGAATTCTACTACGAATGAATTTAGAATTAAATTTTAGGCAAGAAACTTACTAAAAAAACCTAGTTAAGTTATTTGAACAAGAATTCTACTAGGAATGAATTTAGAATTAAATTTTAAGCAAGACTTACTAATAAAACCTAGTTAAGTTATTTGAACAAAAATCTACTAGAAATGAATTTAGAATTAAATTTTAAGCAAGAAATTTGTTAATAAAAAACCTAGTTAAGTTATTTGAACAAGAATTCTACTAGAAATGAATTTAGAATTAATTTAAGCAAGAAACTTACTAATAAAAAACCTAGTTAAGTTATTTGAACAAGAATTCTACTAGGAATGAATTTAAAATTAAATTTTAAGCAAGAAACTTACTAATAAAAAACCTAGTTCAAGTTATTTGAACAAGAATTCTACTAGGAATGAATTTAGAATTAAATTTTAAACAAGAAATTTACTAATAAAACCTAGTTAAGAGAATTCTACTAGGAATGAATTTAGAATTAAATTTTAAGCAAGAAATTTGTTAATAAAAAACCTAGTTAAGTTATTTGAACAAGAATTCTACTAGGAATGAATTTAGAATTAAATTTTAAGCAAGAAATTTACTAATAAAAAACCTAGTTAAGTTATTTGAACAAGAATTCTACTAGGAATGAATTTAGAATTAAATTTTAAGCAAGAAATTTACTAATAAAAAACCTAGTTAAGTTATTTGAACAAGAATTCTACTAGGAATGAATTTAGAATTAAATTTTAAGCAAGAAATTTACTAATAAAAAACTAATTAAGAGAATTCTACTAGGAATGAATTTAGAATTAAATTTTAAGCAAGAAATTTGTTAATAAAAAACCTAGTTATGTTATTTGAACAAGAATTCTACTAGGAATGAATTTAGAATTAAATTTTAAGCAAGAAATTTACTAACAAAAAACCTAGTTAAGTTATTTGAACAAGAATTCTACTAGGAATGAATTTAGAATTAAATTTTAAGCAAGAAATTTACTAATAAAAAACTAGTTAAGAGAATTCTACTAGGAATGAATTTAGAATTAAATTTTAAGCAAGAAATTTGTTAATAAAAAACCTAGTTAAGTTATTTGAACAAGACTACTAGGAATGAATTTAGAATTAAATTTTAAGCAAGAAATTTACTAATAAAAAACCTAGTTAAGTTATTTGAACAAGAATTCTACTAGGAATGAATTTAGAATTAAATTTTAAGCAAGAAATTTACTAATAAAAAACCTAGTTAAGTTATTTGAACAAGAATTCTACTAGGAATGAATTTAGAATTAAATTTTAAGCTAGAAATTTACTAATAAAAAACTAATTAAGAGAATTCTACTAGGAATGAATTTAGAATTAAATTTTAAGCAAGAAATTTGTTAATAAAAAACCTAGTTATGTTATTTGAACAAGAATTCTACTAGGAATGAATTAAATTTTAAGCAAGAAATTTACTAACAAAAAACCTAGTTAAGTTATTTGAACAAGAATTCTACTAGGAATGAATTTAGAATTAAATTTTAAGCAAGAAATTTACTAATAAAAAACTAGTTAAGAGAATTCTACTAGGAATGAATTTAGAATTAAATTTTAAGCAAGAAATTTGTTAATAAAAAACCTAGTTAAGTTATTTGAACAAGAATTCTACTAGGAATGAATTTAGAATTAAATTTTAAGCAAGAAATTTACTAATAAAAAACCTAGTTAAGTTATTTGAACAAGAATTCTACTAGGAATGAATTTAGAATTAAATTTTAAGCAAGAAATTACTAATAAAAAACCTAGTTAAGTTATTTGAACAAGAATTCTACTAGGAATGAATTTAGAATTAAATTTTAAGCAAGAAATTTACTAATAAAAAACTAATTAAGAGAATTCTACTAGGAATGAATTTAGAATTAAATTTTAAGCAAGAAATTTGTTAATAAAAAACCTAGTTATGTTATTTGAACAAGAATTCTACTAGGAATGAATTTAGAATTAAATTTTAAGCAAGAAATTTACTAACAAAAAACCTAGTTAAGTTATTTGAACAAGAATTCTACTAGGAATGAATTTAGAATTAAATTTTAAGCAAGAAATTTACTAATAAAAAACTAGTTAAGAGAATTCTACTAGGAATGAATTTAGAATAAAATTTTAAGCAACAAATTTACTAATAAAAAACCTCGTTAAGTTATTTGAACAAGAATTACTACGAATGAATTTAGAATTAAATTTTAAGCAAGAAATTTACTAATAAAAAACCTAGTTAAGTTATTTGAACAAGAATTCTACTAGGAATGAATTTAGAATTAAATTTTAATCAAGAAACTTACTAATAAAAAACCTAGTTAAGTTATTTGAACAAGAATCTACTAGGAATGAATTAAGAATTCAATTTTAAGCAAGAAATTTGTTAATAAAAAACCTAGTTAAGTTATTTGAACAAGAATTCTACTAGAAATGAATTTAGAATTAAATTTTAAGCAAGAAATTTACTAATAAAAAACCTAGTTAAGTTATTTGAACAAGAATTCTACTAGGAATGAATTTAGAATTAAATTTTAAGCAAGAAATTTACTAATAAAAAACCTAGTTAAGTTATTTGAACAAGAATTCTACTAGGAATGAATTTAGAATTAAATTTTAATCAAGAACCTTACTAATAAATAACCTAGTTAAGTTATTTGAACAAGAATCTACTAGGAATGAATTTAGAATTAAATTTTAAAGCAAGAAATTTGTTAATAAAAACCTAGTTAAGTTATTTGAACAAGAATTCTACTACAAATGAATTTAGAATTAAATTTGAAGCAAGAAATTTGTTAATAAAAAAACCTAGTTATGTTATTTGAACAAGAATTCTACTAGGAATGAATTTAGAATTAAATTTTAAGCAAGAAATTTACTAACAAAAAACCTAGTTAAGTTATTTGAACAAATTCTACTACAAATGAATTTAGAATTAAATTTGAAGCAAGAAATTTGTTAATAAAAAACCTAGTTATGTTATTTGAACAAGAATTCTACTAGGAATGAATTTAGAATTAAATTTTAAGCAAGAAATTTACTAATAAAAAACTAGTTAAGAGAATTCTACTAGGAATGAATTTAGAATTAAATTTTAAGCAAGAAATTTGTTAATAAAAAACCTAGTTATGTTATTTGAACAAGAATTCTACTAGGAATGAATTTAGAATTAAATTTTAAGCAAGAAATTTACTAACAAAAAACCTAGTTAAGTTATTTGAACAAGAATTCTACTAGGAATGAATTTAGAATTAAATTTTAATCAAGAAACTTACTAATAAAAAACCTAGTTAAGTTATTTGAACAAGAATCTACTAGGAATGAATTAAGAATTCAATTTTAAGCAAGAAATTTGTTAATAAAAAAACCTAGTTAAGTTATTTGAACAAGAATTCTACTAGAAATGAATTTAGAATTAAATTTTAAGCAAGAAATTTACTAATAAAAAACCTAGTTAAGTTATTTGAACAAGAATTCTACTAGGAATGAATTTAGAATTAAATTTTAAGCAAGAAATTTACTAATAAAAAACCTAGTTAAGTTATTTGAACAAGAATTCTACTAGGAATGAATTTAGAATTAAATTTTAATCAAGAACCTTACTAATAAATAACCTAGTTAAGTTATTTGAACAAGAATCTACTAGGAATGAATTTAGAATTAAATTTTAAGCAAGAAATTTGTTAATAAAAAACCTAGTTAAGTTATTTGAACAAGAATTCTACTACAAATGAATTTAGAATTAAATTTGAAGCAAGAAATTTGTTAATAAAAAACCTAGTTATGTTATTTGAACAAGAATTCTACTAGGAATGAATTTAGAATTAAATTTTAAGCAAGAAATTTACTAACAAAAAACCTAGTTAAGTTATTTGAACAAGAATTCTACTACAAATGAATTTAGAATTAAATTTGAAGCAAGAAATTTGTTAATAAAAAACCTAGTTATGTTATTTGAACAAGAATTCTACTAGGAATGAATTTAGAATTAAATTTTAAGCAAGAAATTTACTAATAAAAAACTAGTTAAGAGAATTCTACTAGGAATGAATTTAGAATTAAATTTTAAGCAAGAAATTTGTTAATAAAAACCTAGTTATGTTATTTGAACAAGAATTCTACTAGGAATGAATTTAGAATTAAATTTTAAGCAAGAAATTTACTAACAAAAAACCTAGTTAAGTTATTTGAACAAGAATTCTACTAGGAATGAATTTAGAATTAAATTTTAAGCAAGAAATTTACTAATAAAAAACTAGTTAAGAGAATTCTACTAGGAATGAATTTAGAATTAATTTTAAGCAAGAAATTTGTTAATAAAAAACCTAGTTATGTTATTTGAACAAGAATTCTACTAGGAATGAATTTAGAATTAAATTTTAAGCAAGAAATTTACTAACAAAAACCTAGTTAAGTTATTTGAACAAGAATTCTACTAGGAATGAATTTAGAATTAAATTTTAAGCAAGAAATTTACTAATAAAAAACTAGTTAAGAGAATTCTACTAGGAATGAATTTAGAATAAAATTTTAAGCAACAAATTTACTAATAAAAAACCTCGTTAAGTTATTTGAACAAGAATTCTACTACGAATGAATTAGAATTAAATTTTAAGCAAGAAATTTACTAATAAAAAACCTAGTTAAGTTATTTGAACAAGAATTCTACTAGGAATGAATTTAGAATTAAATTTTAATCAAGAAACTTACTAATAAAAAACCTAGTTAAGTTATTTGAACAAGAATCTACTAGGAATGAATTAAGAATTCAATTTTAAGCAAGAAATTTGTTAATAAAAAACCTAGTTAAGTTATTTGAACAAGAATTCTACTAAATGAATTTAGAATTAAATTTTAAGCAAGAAATTTACTAATAAAAAACCTAGTTAAGTTATTTGAACAAGAATTCTACTACGAATGAATTTAGAATTAAATTTTAAGCAAGAAATTTACTAATAAAAAACCTAGTTAAGTTATTTGAACAAGAATTCTACTAGGAATGAATTTAGAATTAAATTTTAATCAAGAACCTTACTAATAAATAACCTAGTTAAGTTATTTGAACAAGAATCTACTAGGAATGAATTTAGAATTAAATTTGAAGCAAGAAATTTGTTAATAAAAAACCTAGTTAAGTTATTTGAACAAGAATTCTACTACAAATGAATTTAGAATTAAATTTGAAGCAAGAAATTTACTAATAAAAAACCTAGTTAAGTTATTTGAACAAGAATTCTACTAGGAATGAATTTAGAATTAAATTTTAATCAAGAACCTTACTAATAAATAACCTAGTTAAGTTATTTGAACAAGAATCTACTAGGAATGAATTTAGAATTAAATTTTAAGCAAGAAATTTGTTAATAAAAACCTAGTTAAGTTATTTGAACAAGAATTCTACTACAAATGAATTTAGAATTAAATTTTAAGCAAGAAATTTACTAATAAAAAACCTAGTTAAGTTATTTGAACAAGAATTCTACTACGAATGAATTTAGAATTATATTTTAAGCAAGAAATTTACTAATAAAAACCTAGTTAAGTTATTTGAACAAGAATTCTACTAGGAATGAATTTAAAATTAAATTTTAAGCAAGAAACTTACTAATAAAAAACCTAGTTCAAGTTGTTTGAACAAGAATTCTACTAGGAATGAATTTAGAATTAAATTTTAAGCAAGAAATTTACTAATAAAAAACTAGTTAAGAGAATTCTACTAGGAATGAATTTAGAATTAAATTTTAAGCAAGAAATTTGTTAATAAAAAACCTAGTTAAGTTATTTGAACAAGAATTCTACTAGGAATGAATTTAGAATTAAATTTTAAGCAAGAAATTTACTAATAAAAAACCTAGTTAAGTTATTTGAACAAGAATTCTACTACGAATGAATTTAGAATTAAATTTTAATCAAGAAACTTACTAAAAAAACCTAGTTAAGTTATTTGAACAAGAATTCTACTAGGAATGAATTTAGAATTAAATTTTAAGCAAGAAATTTACTAATAAAAAACCTAGTTAAGTTATTTGAACAAGAATTCTACTAGGAATGAATTTAGAATTAAATTTTAAGCAAGAAATTTACTAACAAAAAACCTAGTTAAGTTATTTGAACAAGAATTCTACTACAAATGAATTTAGAATTAAATTTGAAGCAAGAAATTTACTAATAAAAAACCTAGTTAAGTTATTTGAACAAGAATTCTACTAGGAATGAATTTAGAATTATATTTTAAGCAAGAAATTTACTAATAAAAAACTAGTTAAGAGAATTCTACTAGGAATGAATTTAGAATTAAATTTTAAGCAAGAAATTTGTTAATAAAAACCTAGTTATGTTATTTGAACAAGAATTCTACTAGGAATGAATTTGAATTAAATTTTAAGCAAGAAATTTACTAACAAAAAACCTAGTTAAGTTATTTGAACAAGAATTCTACTAGGAATGAATTTAGAATTAAATTTTAAGCAAGAAATTTACTAATAAAAAACTAGTTAAGAGAATTCTACTAGGAATGAATTTAGAATTAAATTTTAAGCAAGAAATTTGTTAATAAAAAACCTAGTTATGTTATTTGAACAAGAATTCTACTAGGAATGAATTTAGAATTAAATTTTAAGCAAGAAATTTACTAACAAAAAACCTAGTTAAGTTATTTGAACAAGAATTCTACTAGGAATGAATTTAGAATTAAATTTTAAGCAAGAAATTTACTAATAAAAAACTAGTTAAGAGAATTCTACTAGGAATGAATTTAGAATAAAATTTTAAGCAACAAATTTACTAATAAAAAACCTCGTTAAGTTATTTGAACAAGAATTCTACTACGAATGAATTTAGAATTAAATTTTAAGCAAGAAATTTACTAATAAAAAACCTAGTTAAGTTATTTGAACAAGAATTCTACTAGGAATGAATTTAGAATTAAATTTTAATCAAGAAACTTACTAATAAAAAACCTAGTTAAGTTATTTGAACAAGAATCTACTAGGAATGAATTAAGAATTCAATTTTAAGCAAGAAATTTGTTAATAAAAACCTAGTTAAGTTATTTGAACAAGAATTCTACTAGAAATGAATTTAGAATTAAATTTTAAGCAAGAAATTTACTAATAAAAAACCTAGTTAAGTTATTTGAACAAGAATTCTACTACGAATGAATTTAGAATTAAATTTTAAGCAAGAAATTTACTAATAAAAAACCTAGTTAAGTTATTTGAACAAGAATTCTACTAGGAATGAATTTAGAATTAAATTTTAATCAAGAACCTTACTAATAAATAACCTAGTTAAGTTATTTGAACAAGAATCTACTAGGAATGAATTTAGAATTAAATTTGAAGCAAGAAATTTGTTAATAAAAAACCTAGTTAAGTTATTTGAACAAGAATTCTACTACAAATGAATTTAGAATTAAATTTGAAGCAAGAAATTTACTAATAAAAAACCTAGTTAAGTTATTTGAACAAGAATTCTACTAGGAATGAATTTAGAATTAAATTTTAATCAAGAACCTTACTAATAAATAACCTAGTTAAGTTATTTGAACAAGAATCTACTAGGAATGAATTTAGAATTAAATTTTAAGCAAGAAATTTGTTAATAAAAAACCTAGTTAAGTTATTTGAACAAGAATTCTACTACAAATGAATTTAGAATTAAATTTTAAGCAAGAAATTTACTAATAAAAAACCTAGTTAAGTTATTTGAACAAGAATTCTACTACGAATGAATTTAGAATTATATTTTAAGCAAGAAATTTACTAATAAAAAACCTAGTTAAGTTATTTGAACAAGAATTCTACTAGGAATGAATTTAAAATTAAATTTTAAGCAAGAAACTTACTAATAAAAAACCTAGTTCAAGTTGTTTGAACAAGAATTCTACTAGGAATGAATTTAGAATTAAATTTTAAGCAAGAAATTTACTAATAAAAAACTAGTTAAGAGAATTCTACTAGGAATGAATTTAGAATTAAATTTTAAGCAAGAAATTTGTTAATAAAAAACCTAGTTAAGTTATTTGAACAAGAATTCTACTAGGAATGAATTTAGAATTAAATTTTAAGCAAGAAATTTACTAATAAAAAACCTAGTTAAGTTATTTGAACAAGAATTCTACTACGAATGAATTTAGAATTAAATTTTAATCAAGAAACTTACTAAAAAAACCTAGTTAAGTTATTTGAACAAGAATTCTACTAGGAATGAATTTAGAATTAAATTTTAAGCAAGAAATTTACTAATAAAAAACCTAGTTAAGTTATTTGAACAAGAATTCTACTAGGAATGAATTTAGAATTAAATTTTAAGCAAGAAATTTACTAATAAAAAACCTAGTTAAGTTATTTGAACAAGAATCTACTAGAAATGAATTTAGAATTAAATTTTAAGCAAGAAATTTACTAATAAAAAACCTAGTTAAGTTATTTGAACAAGAATTCTACTACGAATGAATTTAGAATTATATTTTAAGCAAGAAATTTACTAATAAAAAACCTAGTTAAGTTATTTGAACAAGAATTCTACTAGGAATGAATTTAAAATTAAATTTTAAGCAAGAAACTTACTAATAAAAAACCTACTTAAGTTATTTGAACAAGAATTCTACTAGGAATGAATTTAGAATAAAATTTTGAGCAAGCAATTTACTAATAAAAACCTAGTTCAAGTTATTTGAACAAGAATCCTACTAGGAATGAATTTAGAATTAAATTTTAAGCAAGAAATTTACTAATAGAAAAACTATTTAAGTTATTTGAACAAGAATTCTACTAGGAATGAATTTAGAATTAAATTTTTAGCAAGCAATTTACTAATAAAAAACCTAGTTAAATTATTTGAACAGGAATTCTACTAGGAATGAATTTAGAATTAAATTTTAAGCAACAAATTAACTAATAAAAAACCTAGTTAATTTATTTGAACAAGAATTCTACTAGGAATGAATTTAGAATTAAATTTTAAGCAAGAAATTTACTAATAAAAAACCTACTTAACTTATTTGAACAAGAATTCTACTAGGAATGAATTTATAATTAAATTTTAAGCAAGAAATTTACTAATAAAAAACTATTTAAGTTATTTGAACAAGAATTCTACTAGGAATGAATTTAGAATTAAATTTTTAGCAAGCAATTTACTAATAAAAAACCTAGTTAAGTTATTTGAACAAGAATTCTACTAGGAATGAATTTAGAATTAAATTTTAAGCAAGAAATTAACTAATAAAAAACCTAGTTAAGTTATTTGAACAAGAATTCTTGATAAGGGGTGGCCCGATCTTCTCGATGAATTATCTCTCTCTTTTTGTGGTTTTCTGGATTTTGTGATAACTAGTGCTACACTGAGACCTCTCACTTGGATGATCCTCGTTGCCAATGCAACAACTACCAATCCCTTTGGATATTCTCAACTACACACTCTTGCACACGCAATCAAAGATCACGAGTGGTCCTGTATCCCCTTATTCCCAGATGGAATAACAAGATATCACGCAACTTTGACTTGAGTAACACCACCAACAAGGTGGGCATAATTTCAGATGAACATGGTTCAACTCTGGAATCTAGGGTTTATCTTAAACTTGGTCTCCCCTACCTCAACTCGCAGGAGGGGTATAAGAGAGGGGGTGGTGCGGCCACAAAGGAACCCCTTGCGCAAGCACCCTATTCCTATTGGACTAGGACTCCTAATTGGACACAAAGATGGATACAAACCGACCCACACATCATGGATTCGGCCCAATATGGCATACAAGCCATACCTATTCGAAAATAGGATTTCTATGGTGCATTTGACTTGGTGGAGGCACCTATCCCCATGTCTTGATAAATAACAATTGATTCCAACATGGCTTGATTGTTTATCAACACTTGTAAGCTTGTTTCCCATCAACCATCTTATTGTTTTCCTCCTCATCTTGAGATCATCCTCCATCCATGTTTGTGTTATTAATAACCCTGCTAATGAATAATAACATAGCTTAGGTAGTATAACATTCTTATAACCACAAACAATATTTAATAATAAGAAGGAATTCACCTTTAGATAATCATCAATGAGACTTAGTATTTCCTTCCAACTCAAGCATAAATAATCTTCATGGACCTCTATTATGTCCATATCATCCTCCCTTTCTTCAAGACAAGACGTCCTCGGCTTGTTGTATGCTGAAAGTGGAATAAACAAAAAGAACAACGTGTATGCACTATACATATATTTATAATTTGGTGCATTAGTTGTTATCATGTCATAAAATTGTGCCCAATACATGTGACCACGAAATTTGCTTGAAAATCACATAATTGTCATAGCACTCCATACAATAGCAATCATAATTGCAAATATAAGTGAAGCTCAATAAATCATGATCAAGAGGAGAATCATAGGTGTATATATTCTTATTGTTTAGTATCAATGCAAGTGTTCTCACAGAAGATCTATGATCAAATTCATGTTTATTTTTACACTCAAAGGTGGGAACATGTTTATTATTTTCATCATGAAAATTGCAACTCATTTTGCAAATATAAGTGAAGAACAATTTAATAGCACATGTATGTGACAAATATTGCGGCAAACCAAACATATGTGTAAAATCATGCTCACGTAGGCAATTGTAACCTATGTACCCAAGGCAAAACATTGTTTAATTCGGCCACTTTATCACAAGTTATGCATATGTGATCCACCATAAAAATTTCAGTCATGTTATAATCACCAATCAAGTTAAAAGTGAAAGAAGAAAGATAATTGCTAGAATTTACATAAGAAATTTCAGCAATCTTTTCCATAGCACTTTGCACACTAATTGATTCATTTAACATGATGTAATCCACAATATCATTAGGTGGTATTTAGCAAGTATTTCTTTATGTGAAATCAACACCACATGATTAAATTTCGAAATTTTCACATCATCACATGTAGGTGTACTATGTATGCTTGTTAACTCACAAGAATCAACTAGCAATTTTGTAGGTTCACATAAATCAATACATGAGAGGGGTAACACGAATTAGTACCTTTATCAATGACATCCTCCTCAGAATTAATAGGCACCAATTCATCTACCTCAAGTTGTGATGCAGGTTCTACTTGTTGTGGCTCCCTTTCTTCAAAAGTAACCTGCAAATCACAAGAAACAATACTAGGAACAATGACATGCTCCTCCAATGGTGGTGGTGATGATGTTACTATGGACTCCCTTTCTTCAAAAGTCTGCACATGAGAAGAACAACACTAGGAATAGATATTTCATTAGTGGTAATGCTAGACTTTTGGATTGGAAAATTCTTCTTGGAGCCATAGGAACCATCTCGGCCAATTTCTTTTCTGCCTCTCTTGCTTGGTGCAATAATTCATTCATGGTGTTATATTGCACACGCCATAAAAGGATTTTAATCTTGAATTGCAACCCTGCAAGAAATCGTTTCATTGTTTGTTCTGGTGCTTCTACAACCCGAGCTTCTTGTAGTGACAACACCATCTCTATGTAATATTGATCAACAGAATTTGGTCCTTGTTTCAAGTATTTTAGGTAATCCTGCACAAACTCATCAACACTAGAAACACCCATTATGTTAGTGAAACAAAATCAATGGGTTGTGGTGTTCTCTCACAACTCACTCAAAACCAAGCAAGATGGCTTCACTTAATGTTCCAAGAGAGAAAAGGATCAACTTACCACAAGTACCAATGAAAGGTGTACCAAGTGTGAGAAAAGAATACCCAGGATATGATAGTATCACAAAAACAACCAAGGAATATGGTGGAGCTCGGCTTGGGATTCCTAACAACACCAAATACAAGTCCTATTTGCTGCTTGTGATGATAAAAGAACACCTAGGGAAACACACACCAAATATGGAGACAAATGTGGCAATGCAAATATGTGGTAGAGATTTTGCAATGCACTGGAAAGACAATAGCCAAGCTCAAATAAAATTCAGGCACAAGATTGCTCAAAGGTGTGTCAATATAGCAATAGTGAAAATAGCTCCACAAAATATATGAATGTATCTCAAGGCCTTTTGCTTTTTCTCAATTCTTTTCTCTTTTTCTCTTTTCTCTTTTCTCTTTTTTTTTTTTATACTTTTTACTGGCCAAATAACAACACTAGGAGCACAACTATGATGTAAGAACAAAGCTGAACAATGTGACACAATGTATGATAAAGAGCAGCCTGAAAAACGAGCAAAAGATAGCTATTCTTATGGGTAAGGTACCTATTTGTTGCTGTAGAAAGGCTGTGTCTAAGGCTCACAAGTTCGGACTTGAAACCCTAAAGAAAGTGGAAAAGAAAAATAAAACCGAAAACTAACTATACTACAAGAATTGCCCACGGCAGGATTTTTGTACCCACGGCAGAGAAACTGCAACTTTTGCTACCGCGGCAGCGCACTGTGGCTCGATCGGTAAGGAAAACGGCCTCACGGTGAAGGATTTTGCGGTGGTGATGTGGGCGCGTAGCAGCTGTGTAGCGCACGGCAGGAAACAGACCACGGCAGCGTTTGGCGCGAATTTGTGCCGCGGCAGCGCGCGGATGCTGCGGATGGTAAGGGTGATGCGGGCGCGCGGCGGTTTGGTAAGCGTGAGACGGACGAATCCGACTGCGGGTAGGGTGGGCGCGGCAGCGATATGGCTGTTTTTTTGTGCCACGGCAGGGAACACGAATCCAACTCGAAAACAAATAAGACTACCACCACTCGGATTGGATTTGGAAGGCACGCTTTGAGGGCAGATCGGATAGCAACTAGGGTAGGTTCACGGCAGCGAATTGGTAAGAAAATCTGCCACGGCAGGAGAATCAAAACCAACTCGAAAACAACTATGCCCACTACTCGGATTGCAAATTAGAGGATATTTTCGGTGGACACCAAAGGCAAGACTCGAAACTCAAGAACCCTAACCCTAACTCGAAACAAACTAAGACACAAAAGGAGAAAAAGGAACACGAAAATCAAACACAAGACAGCAACTAGACACTTGACAATGGTGATCTAAGGCTACGGCAAAGACTAAACCTAAAATTTTTGTGTGGCTTTTTCTGGATAGGAAATAAAAACAACTAGACTAGGGATAAATTTGCTCACCGAGGCAACCTGGAAGCTCTGATACCATATGATAAGGGTGGCCCGATCTTCTCGATGAATTATCTCTCTCTTTTTGTGGTTTTCTGGATTTTGTGATAACTAGTGCTACACTGAGACCTCTCACTTGGATGATCCTCGTTGCCAATGCAACAACTACCAATCCCTTTGGATATTCTCAACTACACACTCTTGCACACGCAATCAAAGATCACGAGTGGTCCTGTATCCCCTTATTCCCAGATGGAATAACAAGATATCACGCAACTTTGACTTGAGTAACACCACCAACAAGGTGGGCATAATTTCAGATGAACATGGTTCAACTCTGGAATCTAGGGTTTATCTTAAACTTGGTCTCCCCTACCTCAACTCGCAGGAGGGGTATAAGAGAGGGGGTGGTGCGGCCACAAAGGAACCCCTTGCGCAAGCACCCTATTCCTATTGGACTAGGACTCCTAATTGGACACAAGGATGGATACAAACCGACCCACACATCATGGATTCGGCCCAATATGGCATACAAGCCATACCTATTCGAAAATAGGATTTCTATGGTGCATTTGACTTGGTGGAGGCACCTATCCCCATGTCTTGATAAATAACAATTGATTCCAACATGGCTTGATTGTTTATCAACACTTGTAAGCTTGTTTCCCATCAACCATCTTATTGTTTTCCTCCTCATCTTGAGATCATCCTCCATCCATGTTTGTGTTATTAATAACCCTGCTAATGAATAATAACATAGCTTAGGTAGTATAACATTCTTATAACCACAAACAATATTTAATAATAAGAAGGAATTCACCTTTAGATAATCATCAATGAGACTTAGTATTTCCTTCCAACTCAAGCATAAATAATCTTCATGGACCTCTATTATGTCCATATCAATTCTACTAGGAATGAATTTATAATTAAATTTTAAGCAAGAAATTTACTAATAAAAAACCTAGTTAAGTTATTTGAACAAGAATTCTACTAGGAATGAATTTATAATTAAATTTTAAGCAAGAAATTTACTAATAAAAAACTATTTAAGTTATTTGAACAAGAATTCTACTAGGAATGAATTTAGAATTAAATTTTAAGCAAGAAATTAACTAATAAAAAACCTAGTTAATTTATTTGAACAAGAATTCTACTAGGAATGAATTTATAATTAAATTTTAAGCAAGAAATTTACTAATAAAAAACCTACTTAAGTTATTTGAACAAGAATTCTACTAGGAATGAATTTAGAATAAAATTTTGAGCAAGCAATTTACTAATAAAAAACCTAGTTCAAGTTATTTGAACAAGAATCCTACTAGGAATGAATTTAGAATTAAATTTTAAGCAAGAAATTTACTAATAGAAAAACTATTTAAGTTATTTGAACAAGAATTCTACTAGGAATGAATTTAGAATTAAATTTTTAGCAAGCAATTTACTAATCAAAAACCTAGTTAAGTTATTTGAACAGGAATTCTACTAGGAATGAATTTAGAATTAAATTTTAAGCAACAAATTAACTAATAAAAAACCTAGTTAATTTATTTGAACAAGAATTCTACTAGGAATGAATTTAGAATTAAATTTTAAGCAAGAAATTTACTAATAAAAAACCTACTTAACTTATTTGAACAAGAATTCTACTAGGAATGAATTTATAATTAAATTTTAAGCAAGAAATTTACTAATAAAAAACTATTTAAGTTATTTGAACAAGAATTCTACTAGGAATGAATTTAGAATTAAATTTTAGCAAGCAATTTACTAATAAAAAACCTAGTTAAGTTATTTGAACAAGAATTCTACTAGGAATGAATTTAGAATTAAATTTTAAGCAACAAATTAACTAATAAAAAACCTAGTTAATTTATTTGAACAAGAATCTACTAGGAATGAATTTAGAATTAAATTTTAAGCAAGAAATTTACTAATAAAAAACCTAGTTAACTTATTTGAACAAGAATTCTACTAGGAATGAATTTATAATTAAATTTTAAGCAAGAAATTTACTAATAAAAAACTATTTAAGTTATTTGAACAAGAATTCTACTAGGAATGAATTTAGAATTAAATTTTTAGCAAGCAATTTACTAATAAAAAACCTAGTTAAGTTATTTGAACAAGAATTCTACTAGGAATGAATTTAGAATTAAATTTAAGCAAGAAATTTACTAATAAAAACCTAGTTCATTTATTTGAACAAGAATTCTACTAGGAATGAATTTAGAATAAAATTTTGAGCAAGCAATTTACTAATAAAAAACCTAGTTAAGTTATTTGAACAAGAATTCTACTACGAATGAATTTAGAATTAAATTTTAAGCAAGAAATTTACTAATAAAAAACCTAGTTAATTTATTTGAACAAGAATTCTACTCGGAATGAATTTAGAATTAAATTTTAGCAAGAAATTTACTAATAAAAAACCTAGTTAAGTTATTTGAACAAGAATTCTACTAGGAATGACTTTAGAATTAAATTTTAAGCAAGAAATTTACTAATAAAAAACCTAGTTAAGTTATTTGAACAAGAATTCTACTAGGAATGAATTTAGAATTAAATTTTAAGCAAGAAATTAACTAATAAAAAACCTAGTTAACTTATTTGAACAAGAATTCTACTAGGAATGAATTTATAATTAAATTTTAAGCAAGAAATTTACTAATAAAAAACTATTGAAGTTATTTGAACAAGAATTCTACTAGGAATGAATTTAGAATAAAAATTTTAGCAAGAAATTTACTAATAAAAAACCTAGTTAACTTATTTGAACAAGAATTCTACTAGGAATGAATTTAGAATTAAATTTTAGCAAGAAATGTACTAATAAAAACCTAGTTAAGTTATTTGAACAAGAATTCTACTAGGAATGAATTTATAATTAAATTTTAAGCAAGAAATTACTAATAAAAAACTATTTAAGTTATTGAACAAGAATTCTACTAGGAATGAATTTAGAATTAAATTTTAAGCAAGAAATTAACTAATAAAAAACCTAGTTAATTTATTTGAACAAGAATTCTACTAGGAATGAATTTATAATTAAATTTTAAGCAAGAAATTTACTAATAAAAAACCTACTTAAGTTATTTGAACAAGAATTCTACTAGGAATGAATTTAGAATAAAATTTTGAGCAAGCAATTTACTAATAAAAAACCTAGTTCAAGTTATTTGAACAAGAATCCTACTAGGAATGAATTTAGAATTAAATTTTAAGCAAGAAATTTACTAATAGAAAAACTATTTAAGTTATTTGAACAAGAATTCTACTAGGAATGAATTTAGAATTAAATTTTAAGCAAGAAATTTACTAATAAAAAACCTAGTTAACTTATTTGAACAAGAATTCTACTAGGAATGAATTTATAATTAAATTTTAAGCAAGAAATTTACTAATAAAAACTATTTAAGTTATTTGAACAAGAATTCTACTAGGAATGAATTTAGAATTAAATTTTAGCAAGCAATTTACTAATAAAAAACCTAGTTAAGTTATTTGAACAAGAATTCTACTAGGAATGAATTTAGAATTAAATTTTAAGCAAGAAATTTACTAATAAAAAACCTAGTTCATTTATTTGAACAAGAATTCTACTAGGAATGAATTTAGAATAAATTTTGAGCAAGCAATTTACTAATAAAAAACCTAGTTAAGTTATTTGAACAAGAATTCTACTACGAATGAATTTAGAATTAAATTTTAAGCAAGAAATTTACTAATAAAAACCTAGTTAATTTATTTGAACAAGAATTCTACTCGGAATGAATTTAGAATTAAATTTTAAGCAAGAAATTTACTAATAAAAAACCTAGTTAAGTTATTTGAACAAGAATTCTACTAGGAATGACTTTAGAATAAATTTTAAGCAAGAAATTTTACTAATAAAAAACCTAGTTAAGTTATTTGAACAAGAATTCTACTAGGAATGAATTTAGAATTAAATTTTAAGCAAGAAATTAACTAATAAAAAACCTAGTTAACTTATTTGAACAAGAATTCTACTAGGAATGAATTTATAATTAAATTTTAAGCAAGAAATTTACTAATAAAAAACTATTTAAGTTATTTGAACAAGAATTCTACTAGGAATGAATTTAGAATAAAAATTTTAGCAAGAAATTTACTAATAAAAAACCTAGTTAACTTATTTGAACAAGAATTCTACTAGGAATGAATTTAGAATTAAATTTTTAGCAAGAAATGTAATAAAAAACCTAGTTAAGTTATTTGAACAAGAATTCTACTAGGAATGAATTTATAATTAAATTTTAAGCAAGAAATTTACTAATAAAAAACTATTTAAGTTATTTGAACAAGAATTCTACTAGGAATGAATTTAGAATTAAATTTTAAGCAAGAAATTAACTAATAAAAACCTAGTTAATTTATTTGAACAAGAATTCTACTAGGAATGAATTTATAATTAAATTTTAAGCAAGAAATTTACTAATAAAAAACCTACTTAAGTTATTTGAACAAGAATTCTACTAGGAATGAATTTAGAATAAAATTTTGAGCAAGCAATTTACTAATAAAAAACCTAGTTCAAGTTATTTGAACAAGAATCCTACTAGGAATGAATTTAGAATTAAATTTTAAGCAAGAAATTTACTAATAGAAAAACTATTTAAGTTATTTGAACAAGAATTCTACTAGGAATGAATTTAGAATTAAATTTTAAGCAAGAAATTTACTAATAAAAAACCTAGTTAACTTATTTGAACAAGAATTCTACTAGGAATGAATTTATAATTAAATTTTAAGCAAGAAATTTACTAATAAAAAACTATTTAAGTTATTTGAACAAGAATTCTACTAGGAATGAATTTAGAATTAAATTTTTAGCAAGCAATTTACTAATAAAAAACCTAGTTAAGTTATTTGAACAAGAATTCTACTAGGAATGAATTTAGAATTAAATTTTAAGCAAGAAATTTACTAATAAAAACCTAGTTCATTTATTTGAACAAGAATTCTACTAGGAATGAATTTAGAATAAATTTTGAGCAAGCAATTACTAATAAAAAACCTAGTTAAGTTATTTGAACAAGAATTCTACTACGAATGAATTTAGAATTAAATTTTAAGCAAGAAATTTACTAATAAAAACCTAGTTAATTTATTTGAACAAGAATTCTACTCGGAATGAATTTAGAATTAAATTTTAAGCAAGAAATTTACTAATAAAAAACCTAGTTAAGTTATTTGAACAAGAATTCTACTAGGAATGACTTTAGAATTAAATTTTAAGCAAGAAATTTACTAATAAAAAACCTAGTTAAGTTATTTGAACAAGAATTCTACTAGGAATGAATTTAGAATTAAATTTTAAGCAAGAAATTAACTAATAAAAAACCTAGTTAACTTATTTGAACAAGAATTCTACTAGGAATGAATTATAATTAAATTTTAAGCAAGAAATTTACTAATAAAAAACTATTGAAGTTATTTGAACAAGAATTCTACTAGGAATGAATTTAGAATAAAAATTTTAGCAAGAAATTTACTAATAAAAAACCTAGTTAACTTATTTGAACAAGAATTCTACTAGGAATGAATTTAGAATTAAATTTTTAGCAAGAAATGTACTAATAAAAAACCTAGTTAAGTTATTTGAACAAGAATTCTACTAGGAATGAATTTATAATTAAATTTTAAGCAAGAAATTTACTAATAAAAAACTATTTAAGTTATTTGAACAAGAATTCTACTAGGAATGAATTTAGAATTAAATTTTAAGCAAGAAATTAACTAATAAAAAACCTAGTTAATTTATTTGAACAAGAATTCTACTAGGAATGAATTTATAATTAAATTTTAAGCAAGAAATTTACTAATAAAAAACCTACTTAAGTTATTTGAACAAGAATTCTACTAGGAATGAATTTAGAATAAAATTTTGAGCAAGCAATTTACTAATAAAAAACCTAGTTCAAGTTATTTGAACAAGAATCCTACTAGGAATGAATTTAGAATTAAATTTTAAGCAAGAAATTTACTAATAGAAAAACTATTTAAGTTATTTGAACAAGAATTCTACTAGGAATGAATTTAGAATTAAATTTTAAGCAAGAAATTTACTAATAAAAAACCTAGTTAACTTATTTGAACAAGAATTCTACTAGGAATGAATTTATAATTAAATTTTAAGCAAGAAATTTACTAATAAAAAACTATTTAAGTTATTTGAACAAGAATTCTACTAGGAATGAATTTAGAATTAAATTTTTAGCAAGCAATTTACTAATAAAAAACCTAGTTAAGTTATTTGAACAAGAATTCTACTAGGAATGAATTTAGAATTAAATTTTAAGCAAGAAATTTACTAATAAAAAACCTAGTTCATTTATTTGAACAAGAATTCTACTAGGAATGAATTTAGAATAAAATTTTGAGCAAGCAATTTACTAATAAAAAACCTAGTTAAGTTATTTGAACAAGAATTCTACTACGAATGAATTTAGAATTAAATTTTAAGCAAGAAATTTACTAATAAAAACCTAGTTAATTTATTTGAACAAGAATTCTACTCGGAATGAATTTAGAATTAAATTTTAAGCAAGAAATTTACTAATAAAAAACCTAGTTAAGTTATTTGAACAAGAATTCTACTAGGAATGACTTTAGAATTAAATTTTAAGCAAGAAATTTACTAATAAAAAACCTAGTTAAGTTATTTGAACAAGAATTCTACTAGGAATGAATTTAGAATTAAATTTTAAGCAAGAAATTAACTAATAAAAACCTAGTTAACTTATTTGAACAAGAATTCTACTAGGAATGAATTTATAATTAAATTTTAAGCAAGAAATTTACTAATAAAAAACTATTTAAGTTATTTGAACAAGAATTCTACTAGGAATGAATTTAGAATAAAAATTTTAGCAAGAAATTTACTAATAAAAAACCTAGTTAACTTATTTGAACAAGAATTCTACTAGGAATGAATTTAGAATTAAATTTTTAGCAAGAAATGTACTAATAAAAAACCTAGTTAAGTTATTTGAACAAGAATTCTACTAGGAATGAATTTATAATTAAATTTTAAGCAAGAAATTTACTAATAAAAAACTATTTAAGTTATTTGAACAAGAATTCTACTAGGAATGAATTTAGAATTAAATTTTAAGCAAGAAATTAACTAATAAAAAACCTAGTTAATTTATTTGAACAAGAATTCTACTAGGAATGAATTTATAATTAAATTTTAAGCAAGAAATTTACTAATAAAAAACCTACTTAAGTTATTTGAACAAGAATTCTACTAGGAATGAATTTAGAATAAAATTTTGAGCAAGCAATTTACTAATAAAAAACCTAGTTCAAGTTATTTGAACAAGAATCCTACTAGGAATGAATTTAGAATTAAATTTTAAGCAAGAAATTTACTAATAGAAAAACTATTTAAGTTATTTGAACAAGAATTCTACTAGGAATGAATTTAGAATTAAATTTTAAGCAAGAAATTTACTAATAAAAAACCTAGTTAAGTTATTTGAACAAGAATTCTACTAGGAATGAATTTAGAATTAAATTTTAAGCAAGAAATTTACTAATAAAAACCTAGTTCATTTATTTGAACAAGAATTCTACTAGGAATGAATTTAGAATAAAATTTTGAGCAAGCAATTTACTAATAAAAAACCTAGTTAAGTTATTTGAACAAGAATTCTACTACGAATGAATTTAGAATTAAATTTTAAGCAAGAAATTTACTAATAAAAACCTAGTTAATTTATTTGAACAAGAATTCTACTCGGAATGAATTTAGAATTAAATTTTAAGCAAGAAATTTACTAATAAAAAACCTAGTTAAGTTATTTGAACAAGAATTCTACTAGGAATGACTTTAGAATTAAATTTTAAGCAAGAAATTTACTAATAAAAAACCTAGTTAAGTTATTTGAACAAGAATTCTACTAGGAATGAATTTAGAATTAAATTTTAAGCAAGAAATTAACTAATAAAAAACCTAGTTAACTTATTTGAACAAGAATTCTACTAGGAATGAATTTATAATTAAATTTTAAGCAAGAAATTTACTAATAAAAAACTATTTAAGTTATTTGAACAAGAATTCTACTAGGAATGAATTTAGAATAAAAATTTTAGCAAGAAATTTACTAATAAAAAACCTAGTTAACTTATTTGAACAAGAATTCTACTAGGAATGAATTTAGAATTAAATTTTTAGCAAGAAATGTACTAATAAAAAACCTAGTTAAGTTATTTGAACAAGAATTCTACTAGGAATGAATTTATAATTAAATTTTAAGCAAGAAATTTACTAATAAAAAACTATTTAAGTTATTTGAACAAGAATTCTACTAGGAATGAATTTAGAATTAAATTTTAAGCAAGAAATTAACTAATAAAAAACCTAGTTAATTTATTTGAACAAGAATTCTACTAGGAATGAATTTATAATTAAATTTTAAGCAAGAAATTTACTAATAAAAAACCTACTTAAGTTATTTGAACAAGAATTCTACTAGGAATGAATTTAGAATAAAATTTTGAGCAAGCAATTTACTAATAAAAAAACCTAGTTCAAGTTATTTGAACAAGAATCCTACTAGGAATGAATTTAGAATTAAATTTTAAGCAAGAAATTTACTAATAGAAAAACTATTTAAGTTATTTGAACAAGAATTCTACTAGGAATGAATTTAGAATTAAATTTTTAGCAAGCAATTTACTAATAAAAAAACCTAGTTAAGTTATTTGAACAGGAATTCTACTAGGAATGAATTTAGAATTAAATGTTAAGCAAGAAATTTACTAATAAAAAACCTAGTTAACTTATTTGAACAAGAATTCTACTAGGAATGAATTTATAATTAAATTTTAAGCAAGAAATTTACTAATAAAAAACTATTTAAGTTATTTGAACAAGAATTCTACTAGGAATGAATTTAGAATTAAATTTTTAGCAAGCAATTTACTAATAAAAAACCTAGTTAAGTTATTTGAACAAGAATTCTACTAGGAATGAATTTAGAATTAAATTTTAAGCAAGAAATTAACTAATAAAAAACCTAGTTAACTTATTTGAACAAGAATTCTACTAGGAATGAATTTATAATTAAATTTTAAGCAAGAAATTTACTAATAAAAAATTATTTAAGTTATTTGAACAAGAATTCTAGTAGGAATGAATTTAGAATAAAATTTTGAGCAAGCAATTTACTAATAAAAAACCTAGTTAAGTTATTTGAACAAGAATTCTACTAGGAATGAATTTAGAATTAAATTTTAAGCAAGAAATTAACTAATAAAAAACCTAGTTAACTTATTTGAACAAGAATTCTACTAGGAATGAATTTATAATTAAATTTTAAGCAAGAAATTTACTAATAAAAAACTATTTAAGTTATTTGAACAAGAATTCTACTAGGAATGAATTTAGAATAAAAATTTTAGCAAGAAATTTACTAATAAAAAACCTAGTTAACTTATTTGAACAAGAATTCTACTAGGAATGAATTTATAATTAAATTTTTAGCAAGAAATGTACTAATAAAAACCTAGTTAAGTTATTTGAACAAGAATTCTACTAGGAATGAATTTATAATTAAATTTGAAGCAAGAAATTTACTAATAAAAAACTATTTAAGTTATTTGAACAAGAATTCTACTAGGAATGAATTTAGAATTAAATTTTAAGCAAGAAATTAACTAATAAAAAACCTAGTTAATTTATTTGAACAAGAATTCTACTAGGAATGAATTTATAATTAAATTTTAAGCAAGAAATTTACTAATAAAAAACCTACTTAAGTTATTTGAACAAGAATTCTACTAGGAATGAATTTAGAATAAATTTTGAGCAAGCAATTTACTAATAAAAAACCTAGTTAAGTTATTTGAACAAGAATTCTACTGCGAATGAATTTAGAATTAAATTTTAAGCAAGAAATTAACTAATAAAAAACCTAGTTAATTTATTTGAACAAGAATTCTACTAGGAATGAATTTAGAATTAAATTTTAAGCAAGAAATTTACTAATAAAAAACCTAGTTAACTTATTTGAACAAGAATTCTACTAGGAATGAATTTAGAATTAAATTTTAAGCAAGAAATTTACTAATAAAAAACTATTTAAGTTATTTGAACAAGAATTCTACTAGGAATGAATTTAGAATAAAATTTTGAGCAAGCAATTTACTAATAAAAAACCTAGTTAAGTTATTTGAACAAGAATTCTACTAGGAATGAATTTAGAATTAAATTTTAAGCAACAAATTAACTAATAAAAAACCTAGTTAATTTATTTGAACAAGAATTGTACTAGGAATGAATTTAGAATTAAATTTTAAGCAAGAAATTTACTAATAAAAAACCTAGTTAACTTATTTGAACAAGAATTCTACTAGGAATGAATTTATAATTAAATTTTAAGCAAGAAATTTACTAATAAAAAACTATTTAAGTTATTTGAACAAGAATTCTACTAGGAATGAATTTAGAATTAAATTTTTAGCAAGCAATTTACTAATAAAAAACCTAGTTAAGTTATTTGAACAAGAATTCTACTAGGAATGAATTTAGAATTAAATTTTAAGAAAGAAATTTACTAATAAAAACCTAGTTCATTTATTTGAACAAGAATTCTACTAGGAATGAATTTAGAATAAAATTTTGAGCAAG
Source organism: Alopecurus myosuroides (assembly GCA_028641055.1). Classification (NCBI taxonomy): domain Eukaryota; kingdom Viridiplantae; phylum Streptophyta; class Magnoliopsida; order Poales; family Poaceae; genus Alopecurus; species Alopecurus myosuroides. Next base: position 33,035 of record JAPCYS010000947.1, on the reverse strand, counting down.
CAATTTACTAATAAAAAACCTAGTTAAGTTATTTGAACAAGAATTCTACTACGAATGAATTTAGAATTAAATTTTAAGCAAGAAATTTACTAATAAAAACCTAGTTAATTTATTTGAACAAGAATTCTACTCGGAATGAATTTAGAATTAAATTTTAAGCAAGAAATTTACTAATAAAAAACCTAGTTAAGTTATTTGAACAAGAATTCTACTAGGAATGACTTTAGAATTAAATTTTAAGCAAGAAATTTACTAATAAAAAACCTAGTTAAGTTATTTGAACAAGAATTCTACTAGGAATGAATTTAGAATTAAATTTTAAGCAAGAAATTAACTAATAAAAAACCTAGTTAACTTATTTGAACAAGAATTCTACTAGGAATGAATTTATAATTAAATTTTAAGCAAGAAATTTACTAATAAAAAATTATTTAAGTTATTTGAACAAGAATTCTAGTAGGAATGAATTTAGAATAAAATTTTGAGCAAGCAATTTACTAATAAAAAACCTAGTTAAGTTATTTGAACAAGAATTCTACTAGGAATGAATTTAGAATTAAATTTTAAGCAAGAAATTAACTAATAAAAAACCTAGTTAACTTATTTGAACAAGAATTCTACTAGGAATGAATTTATAATTAAATTTTAAGCAAGAAATTTACTAATAAAAAACTATTTAAGTTATTTGAACAAGAATTCTACTAGGAATGAATTTAGAATAAAAATTTTAGCAAGAAATTTACTAATAAAAAACCTAGTTAACTTATTTGAACAAGAATTCTACTAGGAATGAATTTATAATTAAATTTTTAGCAAGAAATGTACTAATAAAAAACCTAGTTAAGTTATTTGAACAAGAATTCTACTAGGAATGAATTTATAATTAAATTTGAAGCAAGAAATTTACTAATAAAAAACTATTTAAGTTATTTGAACAAGAATTCTACTAGGAATGAATTTAGAATTAAATTTTAAGCAAGAAATTAACTAATAAAAAACCTAGTTAATTTATTTGAACAAGAATTCTACTAGAATGAATTTATAATTAAATTTTAAGCAAGAAATTTACTAATAAAAAACCTACTTAAGTTATTTGAACAAGAATTCTACTAGGAATGAATTTAGAATAAAATTTTGAGCAAGCAATTTACTAATAAAAAACTAGTTAAGTTATTTGAACAAGAATTCTACTGCGAATGAATTTAGAATTAAATTTTAAGCAAGAAATTAACTAATAAAAAACCTAGTTAATTTATTTGAACAAGAATTCTACTAGGAATGAATTTAGAATTAAATTTTAAGCAAGAAATTTACTAATAAAAAACCTAGTTAACTTATTTGAACAAGAATTCTACTAGGAATGAATTTAGAATTAAATTTTAAGCAAGAAATTTACTAATAAAAAACTATTTAAGTTATTTGAACAAGAATTCTACTAGGAATGAATTTAGAATAAAATTTTGAGCAAGCAATTTACTAATAAAAAACCTAGTTAAGTTATTTGAACAAGAATTCTACTAGGAATGAATTTAGAATTAAATTTTAAGCAACAAATTAACTAATAAAAAACCTAGTTAATTTATTTGAACAAGAATTCTACTAGGAATGAATTTAGAATTAAATTTTAAGCAAGAAATTTACTAATAAAAAACCTAGTTAACTTATTTGAACAAGAATTCTACTAGGAATGAATTTATAATTAAATTTTAAGCAAGAAATTTACTAATAAAAAACTATTTAAGTTATTTGAACAAGAATTCTACTAGGAATGAATTTAGAATTAAATTTTTAGCAAGCAATTTACTAATAAAAAACCTAGTTAAGTTATTTGAACAAGAATTCTACTAGGAATGAATTTAGAATTAAATTTTAAGAAAGAAATTTACTAATAAAAACCTAGTTCATTTATTTGAACAAGAATTCTACTAGGAATGAATTTAGAATAAAATTTTGAGCAAGCAATTTACTAATAAAAAACCTAGTTAAGTTATTTGAACAAGAATTCTACTACGAATGAATTTAGAATTAAATTTTAAGCAAGAAATTTACTAATAAAAACCTAGTTAATTTATTTGAACAAGAATTCTACTCGGAATGAATTTAGAATTAAATTTTAAGCAAGAAATTTACTAATAAAAAACCTAGTTAAGTTATTTGAACAAGAATTCTACTAGGAATGACTTTAGAATTAAATTTTAAGCAAGAAATTTACTAATAAAAAACCTAGTTAAGTTATTTGAACAAGAATTCTACTAGGAATGAATTTAGAATTAAATTTTAAGCAAGAAATTAACTAATAAAAAACCTAGTTAACTTATTTGAACAAGAATTCTACTAGGAATGAATTTATAATTAAATTTTAAGCAAGAAATTTACTAATAAAAAATTATTTAAGTTATTTGAACAAGAATTCTAGTAGGAATGAATTTAGAATAAAATTTTGAGCAAGCAATTTACTAATAAAAAACCTAGTTAAGTTATTTGAACAAGAATTCTACTAGGAATGAATTTAGAATTAAATTTTAAGCAAGAAATTAACTAATAAAAAACCTAGTTAACTTATTTGAACAAGAATTCTACTAGGAATGAATTTATAATTAAATTTTAAGCAAGAAATTTACTAATAAAAAACTATTTAAGTTATTTGAACAAGAATTCTACTAGGAATGAATTTAGAATAAAAATTTTAGCAAGAAATTTACTAATAAAAAACCTAGTTAACTTATTTGAACAAGAATTCTACTAGGAATGAATTTATAATTAAATTTTTAGCAAGAAATGTACTAATAAAAAACCTAGTTAAGTTATTTGAACAAGAATTCTACTAGGAATGAATTTATAATTAAATTTGAAGCAAGAAATTTACTAATAAAAAACTATTTAAGTTATTTGAACAAGAATTCTACTAGGAATGAATTTAGAATTAAATTTTAAGCAAGAAATTAACTAATAAAAAACCTAGTTAATTTATTTGAACAAGAATTCTACTAGGAATGAATTTATAATTAAATTTTAAGCAAGAAATTTACTAATAAAAAACCTACTTAAGTTATTTGAACAAGAATTCTACTAGGAATGAATTTAGAATAAAATTTTGAGCAAGCAATTTACTAATAAAAAACCTAGTTAAGTTATTTGAACAAGAATTCTACTGCGAATGAATTTAGAATTAAATTTTAAGCAAGAAATTAACTAATAAAAAACCTAGTTAATTTATTTGAACAAGAATTCTACTAGGAATGAATTTAGAATTAAATTTTAAGCAAGAAATTTACTAATAAAAAACCTAGTTAACTTATTTGAACAAGAATTCTACTAGGAATGAATTTAGAATTAAATTTTAAGCAAAATTTACTAATAAAAAACTATTTAAGTTATTTGAACAAGAATTCTACTAGGAATGAATTTAGAATAAAATTTTGAGCAAGCAATTTACTAATAAAAACCTAGTTAAGTTATTTGAACAAGAATTCTACTAGGAATGAATTTAGAATTAAATTTTAAGCAACAATTAACTAATAAAAAACCTAGTTAATTTATTTGAACAAGAATTCTACTAGGAATGAATTTAGAATTAAATTTTAAGCAAGAAATTTACTAATAAAAAACCTAGTTAACTTATTTGAACAAGAATTCTACTAGGAATGAATTTATAATTAAATTTTAAGCAAGAAATTTACTAATAAAAAACTATTTAAGTTATTTGAACAAGAATTCTACTAGGAATGAATTTAGAATTAAATTTTTAGCAAGCAATTTACTAATAAAAAACCTAGTTAAGTTATTTGAACAAGAATTCTACTAGGAATGAATTTAGAATTAAATTTTAAGCAAGAAATTTACTAATAAAAACCTAGTTCATTTATTTGAACAAGAATTCTACTAGGAATGAATTTAGAATAAAATTTTGAGCAAGCAATTTACTAATAAAAAACCTAGTTAAGTTATTTGAACAAGAATTCTACTACGAATGAATTTAGAATTAAATTTTAAGCAAGAAATTTACTAATAAAAACCTAGTTAATTTATTTGAACAAGAATTCTACTCGGAATGAATTTAGAATTAAATTTTTAGCAAGCAATTTACTAATAAAAAACCTAGTTAAGTTATTTGAACAAGAATTCTACTAGGAATGAATTTAGAATTAAATTTTAAGCAAGAAATGTACTAATAAAAAACCTAGTTAAGTTATTTGAACAAGAATTCTACTAGGAATGAATTTATAATTAAATTTTAAGCAAGAAATTTACTAATAAAAAACTATTTAAGTTATTTGAACAAGAATTCTACTAGGAATGAATTTAGAATTAAATTTTAAGCAAGAAATTAACTAATAAAAAACCTAGTTAATTTATTTGAACAAGAATTCTACTAGGAATGAATTTATAATTAAATTTTAAGCAAGAAATTTACTAATAAAAAACCTACTTAAGTTATTTGAACAAGAATTCTACTAGGAATGAATTTAGAATAAAATTTTGAGCAAGCAATTTACTAATAAAAAACCTAGTTCAAGTTATTTGAACAAGAATCCTACTAGGAATGAATTTAGAATTAAATTTTAAGCAAGAAATTTACTAATAGAAAAACTATTTAAGTTATTTGAACAAGAATTCTACTAGGAATGAATTTAGAATTAAATTTTTAGCAAGCAATTTACTAATAAAAAACCTAGTTAAGTTATTTGAACAGGAATTCTACTAGGAATGAATTTAGAATTAAATGTTAAGCAAGAAATTTACTAATAAAAAACCTAGTTAACTTATTTGAACAAGAATTCTACTAGGAATGAATTTATAATTAAATTTTAAGCAAGAAATTTACTAATAAAAAACCTACTTAAGTTATTTGAACAAGAATTCTACTAGGAATGAATTTAGAATAAAATTTTGAGCAAGCAATTTACTAATAAAAAACCTAGTTAAGTTATTTGAACAAGAATTCTACTGCGAATGAATTTAGAATTAAATTTTAAGCAAGAAATTAACTAATAAAAAACCTAGTTAATTTATTTGAACAAGAATTCTACTAGGAATGAATTTAGAATTAAATTTTAAGCAAGAAATTTACTAATAAAAAACCTAGTTAACTTATTTGAACAAGAATTCTACTAGGAATGAATTTAGAATTAAATTTTAAGCAAGAAATTTACTAATAAAAAACTATTTAAGTTATTTGAACAAGAATTCTACTAGGAATGAATTTAGAATAAAATTTTGAGCAAGCAATTTACTAATAAAAAACCTAGTTAAGTTATTTGAACAAGAATTCTACTAGGAATGAATTTAGAATTAAATTTTAAGCAACAAATTAACTAATAAAAAACCTAGTTAATTTATTTGAACAAGAATTCTACTAGGAATGAATTTAGAATTAAATTTTAAGCAAGAAATTTACTAATAAAAAACCTAGTTAACTTATTTGAACAAGAATTCTACTAGGAATGAATTTATAATTAAATTTTAAGCAAGAAATTTACTAATAAAAAACTATTTAAGTTATTTGAACAAGAATTCTACTAGGAATGAATTTAGAATTAAATTTTTAGCAAGCAATTTACTAATAAAAAACCTAGTTAAGTTATTTGAACAAGAATTCTACTAGGAATGAATTTAGAATTAAATTTTAAGAAAGAAATTTACTAATAAAAACCTAGTTCATTTATTTGAACAAGAATTCTACTAGGAATGAATTTAGAATAAAATTTTGAGCAAGCAATTTACTAATAAAAAACCTAGTTAAGTTATTTGAACAAGAATTCTACTACGAATGAATTTAGAATTAAATTTTAAGCAAGAAATTTACTAATAAAAACCTAGTTAATTTATTTGAACAAGAATTCTACTCGGAATGAATTTAGAATTAAATTTTAAGCAAGAAATTTACTAATAAAAAACCTAGTTAAGTTATTTGAACAAGAATTCTACTAGGAATGACTTTAGAATTAAATTTTAAGCAAGAAATTTACTAATAAAAAACCTAGTTAAGTTATTTGAACAAGAATTCTACTAGGAATGAATTTAGAATTAAATTTTAAGCAAGAAATTAACTAATAAAAAACCTAGTTAACTTATTTGAACAAGAATTCTACTAGGAATGAATTTATAATTAAATTTTAAGCAAGAAATTTACTAATAAAAAATTATTTAAGTTATTTGAACAAGAATTCTAGTAGGAATGAATTTAGAATAAAATTTTGAGCAAGCAATTTACTAATAAAAAACCTAGGACGTGTTTGGTTCAACATTGGTAACGTAAAGGGCAAGGGAATCAAATCCAGGGGTGTATCATGTGCGGAGTGGACAATCTCCACTTTTGTTTGGTACAGTTGGGTAATGGAAACAGGTTACGTACCAATGTTTGGTTCAGAACATGTTAACAGGTTGGAAGTAAATACCAATCCATTGTTTAAAAATCACAGCTTTTCTCACAGCATACTACAAATTTACACTAGAAAATGCTGGAAAAAATGCAAACACCGATGCATAGCCACAGTGATTTTCAAATGCACTTACAAATTCATCATACAGAGAATAAATTAACAATCATTCTACAGGTATCAAGTGCAAAATCATCTCTTGATCAGAATATGAACAACTTCAAAATAAATATAACGCGAGATTTCGAAGGCATTTCACAGCAAAGCGTGCATATAGAAACTGATACAAATTATGTAACATAATCATTCGAATAGATAGATCCAAAAGCTTCCAGATCAGTTCCCATCAACGGTTCATATTTCACTTGTCTGCGACGGTTCCTTCACCATCAACCTCACTTTACCTCTTTCTCTAATCTGCCAATAAGAAAGTTGAACATATAGTCAAGGTAAGAGTAAATGCATCAGGTTTTCTTAGAGCCGACATGCAAAATATAGCAGCATTCAGTAAGTGGAGTTGCTGAGATGGCCAACAATAACTAGAACATGCATAATTCTCTATGGAATAAAATTTGGCAATGATAGCAAGATAACAAACCAGGTGGGTATACATGGAACAGAAACCAATGCATGCTGCATTATCATTGAATCAAAAGCTACACAAATCTACTCAAGAAATAGGGCTAGACAAATAATTGTCTCTGTATTAATGACCGGCTATACCTTGCCAAAATCTAAAGATTGTATATGAAAAAATATACGGAAAGTGACAGTAAGTACAAAGTGCAATCAGGAGCATTATTCAAATTAATGCAAAGAGCATAAATCAACTTACTTTTCAGCATCTTTAGGACATATTCCCTCCTTAGACTTTCTGGAAGTGCAAGCATCATGTGCATCTTCTCTGGTGATGTGGCGAAAATCATAGCTGCATCGACTGTCTCACTTCCGGTGAAGGCAAGCCTGGCCAATTCACTGATTGCTCTCTCTTTCATCTTTTGGTTAGGGTCATCATGGATCGCCTTCTCATGAAGTGTTGCCTCGCGCTCTGCTGCTGCTGCCATGGTTCCGACATGTTGAGTGACAGTATTTAGCTGACTGTTGACATCTTCAAGCATGATGATAATTGGGTCACTTTGAACACCCTTCCTAGGGCCAGGAACTTTTTTTTGTCTCTTGGAACTAGTTGATGTGTCCAAGGAGTGACTTTGGGTGTCAACAGACCGCCTTGGAGCCTCTCTCGACATTATCTCCTCTTCCCTCATCGCCCTTTCATCGGCAACAATTTCGTTGGCTAAATTTGCCACAGCCTCGCCATAACCTTCAGCACTCTCTCCAGTTGCGATATCCTTACTATAAATTGCAGACAACTTGTCAAAGTACGGAAATGAAACACCATACAATCCCTTGGCCTCCGAATGGTTCTACAGGTTGTAAGAGAATACTAGTATCAGTTTCCAACATAAATGCAACACTAACAGCTGGTCTGATTTCATAACAGAAAATTAAATATAGAAGTACAAGTAGTGCACTTATTACTAGGTGAAGTGTTTTACCTTACAGTGTGCGTCATACTGAGACTTCTCACATTGAAATGTTCGGTTTCCATCCCATGTAAAACCACTCCTCGAGAGCATTACTTCAATTGCGCCATATTTTTTCCTGAAGTGTCTCACTCTAGAGTCGATATGTGGAAGTGCAGTAAGACCACAACCAGGGCACTTTTCATCCAGAATCTTCTCTAAGACTGTAAGGTAACCATTCTTAAAAGAACCTTCTCCTTTCCACCTCGGATCTAAAGACAATTCATACAGTGCTTTAATAAGCTCATAATCCTCAGCTGAAGTCCACTTCCTTTTGTTCTTCTAATGAAAGAAGAGACCACACATAGTAATACATAAGCATGATAGTAGTCATGATATTCCTAGTTGCTACATTCCTTCGTCGATGTCTCGTGTTTAAAGGGAGACGAGCCATAGCACTGAAAATGAGAAGTGAAATTTAAAGAGATAAGCATATGTCTAGTGCCTGAACAAGAGCATTAAATCTATTGCCCAACTTGTGCTAAGAGCTGAGCTAACGGAAGGAATCTTGTAATCTTAATCATAAACAATATGCAAGCAAGAAAAGCTCTATGTATTTCATACATAACCACTTGAGCTGATTAGAGCTGATTCAAAGCAAAAGTAGGAATTCAAAACTCCCAGCCTGTTCAATACCAATTATCAAAGCAACCTACAGATTCGGGGAAGGAGTACCCCATACCTCAAGCTTTTTGGTGGACACGGCTACTCCGGGCGTCTCTGCCGCCGCTCCTAACGTGCCCTTACGTGGTTGTGTGGCTGGTGAAAAGCGAAATACAACGAGATAAGCATTGTGCGACGAGAACAAATATTTGAGTACTAGTCATTAACCAAAACAAATAGCAATCACTAGCGAGAGGAGAGCTTCTAAATAATGTCATGATTATATATGGTTGTCTTATGTTTCATACCAAACTGAGTATTCAAACTAAAAAAATATTTGCAAGCAGAAGGTTGTCTAAAATGAATTTGCAAGCAAGTACTCATATATAGGCATGCAAAGAGCTGAATTTCTTTTTTACTTTTCTTCAATGAAACTGGGGACTGTTTGAGGTCCTTAATTCCAAAAAAAACTTCGGGTTACAATATCAGCAAATTTCACTGTAACATGTAATCTAACCAATCTTCTACAGATAGCTACAAGAATTCACTCAATAGATTATACAACCAAGACTAAAGTACCCACCAGGCGACCACAAATCATATGCTCTAAAAGTAAAGTTGTACTGGAGTAAGGCAGGGCTCCAAATATGAGGAAAGAATTCATGTGAACTGATTGCGATCTACAATCTCGAGCGGGGTTTCCCAGGAAACGGCTGATACTGCAAGTACTTACGAACCGATTAGGCAGTGAACTATGGCTGGTTTATGTAGTACCAGCTAATCAGCCATACCGTCCTCGGCACTAAAGATACCGTGAGGAGCGCTGCCGCACATATGCTCTACCTCCACTCCACCAAATTTCCCCACTCTGATGACCGATTAAATTAAATAGGGCTTCTTGCCGTCCATGGCTTTTGGAAAAAATTGAGATAGTTGAACCACAGACCTTAATCTCGTCACAGATCCAAGGGGCTGGTGGTGGCCGCTTGTAGTAGAGAGCAGATCAAGCTGGAAGCATGGGGAACCACCGAAGCAATCTCTCTCAAGATCTAAATAATGAACAAAGTCAAGATCAAGTGAACAACAACAAAACCGGACCTCAAGATCTAAACAACGACCCAGAAATTGAGCTCCCGGCCGGCCAGGTTTTCGGAAAGAGGAGGAGAGCATTCAGACTTGGGTACCACGAGCCCCTTGAGGAGCACCACGTACCTCGAGCTTGGGGCCGGTGGAACTGCTCTTGTGTGGCGCCTCTGCCTCTACTCCTTCGTGCCCGCGCGTTGCGCCGCTGATGGCCGCCAACCTGTACCGTTCCCGGCGACGGCGCCGGCGCCGGCGGCGAGGCAGGTGGAGAGGGGCAGGAAGAGGAGAAGATGGATCGATCGAAGTGGGGAGAGAGCCCCGTCTCGCCTGGTAACGGTTTTGTTACCGCAGGTCTGGGACCGGTATCAGCCTTGAGTACGGGAGGGATTCGTTACGCGACATCTATTTACGGGCTATCCGAACCATACACGTTTTAACGGAATCGGGTACCGCTGTAACGTAGTTACGTTACATATTGCTGAACCAAACACGTCCCTAGTTAAGTTATTTGAACAAGAATTCTACTAGGAATGAATTTAGAATTAAATTTTAAGCAAGAAATTAACTAATAAAAAACCTAGTTAACTTATTTGAACAAGAATTCTACTAGGAATGAATTTATAATTAAATTTTAAGCAAGAATTTACTAATAAAAAACTATTTAAGTTATTTGAACAAGAATTCTACTAGGAATGAATTAGAATAAAAAATTTTAGCAAGAAATTTAAATAAAAAAACTAGTTAACTTATTTGAACAAGAATTCTACTAGGAATGAATTTATAATTAAATTTTTTAGCAAGAAATGTACTAATAAAAAACCTAGTTAAGTTATTTGAACAAGAATTCTACTAGGAATGAATTATAAATTAAATTTGAAGCAAGAAATTTACTAATAAAAAACTATTAAGTTATTTGAACAAGAATCTACTAGGAATGAATTTAGAATTAAATTTTAAGCAAGAAATTAACTAATAAAAAACCTAGTTAATTTATTTGAACAAGAATTCTACTAGGAATGAATTTATAATTAAATTTTAAGCAAGAAATTTACTAATAAAAAACCTACTTAAGTTATTTGAACAAAATTCTTCTAGGAATGAATTTAGAATAAATTTTGAGCAAGCAATTTACTAATAAAAAACCTAGTTAAGTTATTTGAACAAGAATTCTACTGCGAATGAATTTAGAATTAAATTTTAAGCAAGAAATTAACTAATTAAAAAACCTAGTTAATTTATTTGAACAAGAATTCTACTAGGAATAATTTAGAATTAAATTTTAAGCAAGAAATTTACTAATAAAAAAACCTAGTTAACTTATTTGAACAAGAATTCTACTAGGAATGAATTTAGAATTAAATTTTAAGCAAGAAATTTACTAATAAAAAACTATTTAAGTTATTTGAACAAGAATTCTACTAGGAATGAATTTAGAATAAAATTTTGAGCAAGCAATTTACTAATAAAAACCTAGTTAAGTTATTTGAACAAGAATTCTACTAGGAATGAATTTAGAATTAAATTTTAAGCAACAAATTAACTAATAAAAAACCTAGTTAATTTATTTGAACAGAATTCTACTAGGAATGAATTTAGAATTAAATTTTAAGCAGAAATTTACTAATAAAAACCTAGTTAACTTATTTGAACAAGATTTCTACTAGGATGAATTTATAATTAATTTTAAGCAAGAAATTTACTAATAAAAAACTATTTAAGTATTTGAACAAGAATTCTACTAGGAATGATTTAGATTAAATTTTTAGCAAGCAATTTACTAATAAAAAACCTAGTTAAGTTATTTGAACAAGAATTCTACTAGGAATGAATTTAGAATTAAATTTTAAGCAAGAAATTTACTAATAAAAACCTATTTCATTTATTTGAACAAGAATTCTACTAGGAATGAATTAGAATAAAATTTTGAGCAAGCAATTACTAATAAAAAACCTAGTTAAGTTATTTGAACAAGAATTCTACTACGAATTGAATTTAGAATTAAATTTTAAGCAAGAAATTTACTAATAAAAACCTAGTTAATTTATTTGAACAAGAATTCTACTCGGAATGAATTTAGAATTAAATTTTTAGCAAGCAATTTACTAATAAAAAACCTAGTTAAGTTATTTGAACAAGAATTCTACTAGGAATGAATTTAGAATTAAATTTAAGCAAGAAATGTACTAATAAAAAACCTAGTTAAGTTATTTGAACAAGAATTCTACTAGGAATGAATTTATAATTAAATTTTAAGCAAGAAATTTACTAATAAAAACTATTTAAGTTATTTGAACAAGAATTCTACTAGGAATGAATTAGAATTAAATTTTAAGCAAGAAATTAACTAATAAAAAACCTAGTTAATTTATTTTGAACAAGAATTCTACTAGGAATGAATTTATAATAAATTTTAAGCAAGAAATTTACTAATAAAAAACCTACTTAAGTTATTTGAACAAGAATTCTACTAGGAATGAATTTAGAATAAATTTTGAGCAAGCAATTTTACTAATAAAAACCTAGTTCAAGTTATTTGAACAAGAATCCTACTAGAATGAATTTAGAATTAAATTTTAAGCAAGAAATTTACTAATAGAAAAAATACTTTAAGTTATTAACAAGAATTCTACTAGGAATGAATTTAGAATTAAATTTTTAGCAAGCAATTTACTAATAAAAAACCTAGTTAAGTTATTTGAACAGGAATTCTACTAGGAATGAATTTAGAATTAAATGTTAAGCAAGAATTTACTAATAAAAAACCTAGTTAACTTATTTGAACAAGAATTCTACTAGGAATGAATTTATAATAAATTTTAAGCAAGAAATTTACTAATAAAAAACTATTTAAGTTATTTGAACAAGAATTCTACTAGGAATGAATTTAGAATTAAATTTTTAGCAAGCAATTTACTAATAAAAACCTAGTTAAGTTATTTGAACAAGAATTCTACTAGGAATGAATTTAGAATTAAATTTTAAGCAAGAAATTAACTAATAAAAAACCTAGTTAACTTATTTGAACAAGAATTCTACTAGGAATGAATTTATAATTAAATTTTAAGCAAGAAATTTACTAATAAAAAATTATTTAAGTTATTTGAACAAGAATTCTAGTAGGAATGAATTTAAAATAAAATTTTGAGCAAGCAATTTACTAATAAAAACCTAGTTAAGTTATTTGAACAAGATTCTACTAGGAATGAATTTAGAATTAAATTTTAAGCAAGAAATTAACTAATAAAAAACCTAGTTAACTTATTTGAACAAGAATTCTACTAGGAATGAATTTATAATTAAATTTTAAGCAAGAAATTTACTAATAAAAAACTATTTAAGTTATTTGAACAAGAATTCTACTAGGAATGAATTTAGAAAAAAATTTTTAGCAAGAAATTTACTAATAAAAAACCTAGTTAACTTATTTGAACAAGAATTCTACTAGGAATGAATTTATAATTAAATTTTTAGCAAAAATGTACTAATAAAAACCTAGTTAAGTTATTTGAACAAGAATTCTACTAGGAATGAATTTATAATTAAATTTGAAGCAAGAAAATTTACTAATAAAAAACTATTTAAGTTATTTGAACAAGAATTCTACTAGGAATGAATTTAGAATTAAATTTTAAGCAAGAAATTAACTAATAAAAAACCTAGTTAATTTATTTGAACAAGAATTCTACTAGGAATGAATTTATAATTAAATTTTAAGCAAGAAATTTACTAATAAAAATACTACTTAAGTATTTGAACAAGAATTCTACTAGGAATGAATTTAGAATAAAATTTTGAGCAAGCAATTTACTAATAAAAAACCTAGTTAAGTTATTTGAACAAGAATTCTACTGCGAATGAATTTAGAATTAAATTTAAGCAAGAAATTAACTAATAAAAAACCTAATTTTTTTTGAACAAGAATTCTACTAGGAATGAATTTAGAATTAAATTTTAAGCAAGAAATTTACTAATAAAAAACCTAGTTAACTTATTTGAACAAGAATTCTACTAGGAATGAATTTAGAATTAAATTTTAAGCAAGAAATTTACTAATAAAAAACTATTTAAGTTATTTGAACAAGAATTTCTACTAGGAATGAATTTAGAATAAATTTTGAGCAAGCAATTTACTAATAAAAAAACCTAGTTAAGTTATTTGAACAAGAATTCTACTAGGAATGAATTTAGAATTAAATTTTAAGCAACAAATTAACTAATATAAACCTAGTTAATTTATTTGAACAAGAATTCTACTAGGAATGAATTTAGAATTAAATTTTAAGCAAGAAATTTACTAATAAAAAACCTAGTTAACTTATTTGAACAAGAATTCTACTAGGAATGAATTTATAATTAAATTTTAAGCAAAATTTACTAATAAAAAATTATTTAAGTTATTTGAACAAGAATTCTAGTAGGAATGAATTTAGAATAAAATTTGAGCAAGCAATTTACTAATAAAAAACCTAGTTAAGTTATTTGAACAAGAATTCTACTAGGAATGAATTTAGAATTAAATTTTAAGCAAGAAATTAACTAATAAAAAACCTAGTTAACTTATTTGAACAAGAATTCTACTAGGAATGAATTTATAATTAAATTTTAAGCAAGAAATTTACTAATAAAAAACTATTTAAGTTATTTGAACAAGAATTCTACTAGGAATGAATTTAGAATAAATTTTAGCAAGAAATTTACTAATAAAAAACCTAGTTAACTTATTTGAACAAGAATTCTACTAGGAATGAATTTATAATTAAATTTTTAGCAAGAAATGTACTAATAAAAAACCTAGTTAAGTTATTTGACAAGAATTCTACTAGGAATGAATTTATAATTAAATTTGAAGCAAGAAATTTACTAATAAAAACTATTTAAGTTATTTGAACAAGAATTCTACTAGGAATGAATTTAGAATTAAATTTTAAGCAAGAAATTAACTAATAAAAAACCTAGTTATTTATTTGAACAAGAATTCTACTAGGAATGAATTTATAATTAAATTTTAAGCAAGAAATTTACTAATAAAAAACCTACTTAAGTTATTTGAACAAGAATTCTACTAGGAATGAATTTAGAATAAAATTTTGAGCAAGCAATTTACTAATAAAAAAACCTAGTTAAGTTATTTGAACAAGATTTTCTGCGAATGAATTTAGAATTAAATTTAAGCAAGAAATTAACTAATAAAAAACCTAGTTAATTTATTTGAACAAGAATTCTACTAGGAATGAATTTAGAATTAAATTTTAAGCAAGAAATTTACTAATAAAAAACCTAGTTAACTTATTTGAACAAGAATTCTACTAGGAATGAATTTAGAATTAAATTTAAAGCAAGAAATTTACTAATTAAAAAACTATTTAAGTTATTTGAACAAGAATTCTACTAGGAATGAATTTAGAATAAAATTTTGAGCAAGCAATTTACTAATAAAAAACCTAGTTAAGTTATTGAACAAGAATTCTACTAGGAAGAATTTAGAATTAAATTTTAAGCAACAAATTAACTAATAAAAAACCTAGTTAATTTATTTGAACAAGAATTCTACTAGGAATGAATTTAGAATTAAATTTTAAGCAAGAAATTTACTAATAAAAAACCTAGTTAACTTATTTGAACAAGAATTCTACTAGGAATGAATTTAGAATAAAATTTTGAGCAAGCAATTTACTAATAAAAAAACCTAGTTCAAGTTATTTGAACAAGAATCCTACTAGGAATGAATTTAGAATTAAATTTTAAGCAAGAAATTTACTAATAGAAAAACTATTTAAGTTATTTGAACAAGAATTCTACTAGGAATGAATTTAGAATTAAATTTTTTAGCAAGCAATTTACTAATAAAAAACCTAGTTAAGTTATTTGAACAGGAATTCTACTAGGAATGAATTTTAGAATTAAATGTTAAGCAAGAAATTTACTAATAAAAAACCTAGTTAACTTATTTGAACAAGAATTCTACTAGGAATGATTTATAATTAAATTTTAAGCAAGAAATTTACTAATAAAACTATTTAAGTTATTTGAACAAGATTCTACTAGGAATGAATTTAGAATTAATTTTTTAGCAAGCAATTTACTAATAAAAAACCTAGTTAAGTTATTTGAACAAGAATTCTACTAGAATGAATTTAGAATTAAATTTTTAAGCAAGAAATTAACTAATAAAAAAACCTAGTTAACTTATTTGAACAAGAATTCTACTAGGAATGAATTTATAATTAAATTTTAAGCAAGAAATTTACTAATAAAAAATTATTTAAGTTATTTGAACAAGAATTCTAGTAGGAATGAATTTAGAATAAAATTTTGAGCAAGCAATTTACTAATAAAAAACCTAGTTAAGTTATTTGAACAAGAATTCTACTAGGAATGAATTTAGAATTAAATTTTAAGCAAGAAATTAACTAATAAAAAACCTAGTTAACTTATTTGAACAAGAATTCTACTAGGAATGAATTTATAATTAAATTTTAAGCAAGAAATTTACTAATAAAAAACTATTTAAGTTATTTGAACAAGAATTCTACTAGAATGAATTTTAGAATAAAAATTTTAGCAAGAAATTTACTAATAAAAAACCTAGTTAACTTATTTGGAACAAGAATTCTACTAGGAATGAATTTATAATTAAATTTTAGCAAGAAATGTACTAATAAAAAACCTAGTTAAGTTATTTGAACAAGAATTCTACTAGGAATGAATTTATAATTAAATTTGAAGCAAGAAATTTACTAATAAAAAACTATTTAAGTTATTTGAACAAGAATTCTACTAGGAATGAATTTAGAATTAAATTTTAAGCAAGAAATTAACTAATAAAAAACCTAGTTAATTTATTTGAACAAGAATTCTACTAGGAATGAATTTATAATTAAATTTTAAGCAAGAAATTTACTAATAAAAAACCTACTTAAGTTATTTGAACAAGAATTCTACTAGGAATGAATTTAGAATAAAATTTTGAGCAAGCAATTTACTAATAAAAAACCTAGTTAAGTTATTTGAACAAGAATTCTACTGCGAATGAATTTAGAATTAAATTTTAAGCAAGAAATTAACTAATAAAAAACCTAGTTAATTTATTTGAACAAGAATTCTACTAGGAATGAATTTAGAATTAAATTTAAAGCAAGAAATTTACTAATAAAAAACCTAGTTAACTTATTTGAACAAGAATTCTACTAGGAATGAATTTAGAAATAAATTTTAAGCAAGAAATTTACTAATAAAAAAACTATTTAAGTTATTGAACAAGAATTCTACTAGGAATTGATTTAGAATAAAATTTTGAGCAAGCAATTTACTAATAAAAACCTAGTTAAGTTATTTGAACAAGAATTCTACTAGGAATGAATTTAGAATTAAATTTTAAGCAACAAATTAACTAATAAAAAACCTAGTTAATTTATTTGAACAAGAATTCTACTAGGAATGAATTTAAATTAAATTTTAAGCAAGAAATTTACTAATAAAAACCTAGTTAACTTATTTGAACAAGAATTCTACTAGGAATGAATTTATAATTAATTAAGCAAGAATTTACTAATAAAAAACTATTTAAGTTATTTGAACAAGAATTCTACTAGGAATGAATTTAGAATTAAATTTTTAGCAAGCAATTTACTAATAAAAAACCTAGTTAAGTTATTTGAACAAGAATTCTACTAGGAATGAATTTAGAATTAAATTTTAAGCAAGAAATTTACTAATAAAAACCTAGTTCATTTATTTGAACAAGAATTCTACTAGGAATGAATTTAGAATAAAATTTTGAGCAAGCAATTTACTAATAAAAAACCTAGTTAAGTTATTTGAACAAGAATTCTACTACGAATGAATTTAGAATTAAATTTTAAGCAAGAAATTTACTAATAAAAACCTAGTTAATTTATTTGAACAAGAATTCTACTCGGAATGAATTTAGAATTAAATTTTAAGCAAGAAATTTACTAATAAAAAACCTAGTTAAGTTATTTGAACAAGAATTCTACTAGGAATGACTTTAGAATTAAATTTTAAGCAAGAAATTTACTAATAAAAAACCTAGTTAAGTTATTTGAACAAGAATTCTACTAGGAATGAATTTAGAATTAAATTTTAAGCAAGAAATTAACTAATAAAAAACCTAGTTAACTTATTTGAACAAGAATTCTACTAGGAATGAATTTATAATTAAATTTTAAGCAAGAAATTTACTAATAAAAAACTATTTAAGTTTGAACAAGAATTCTACTAGGAATGAATTTAGAATAAAAATTTTAGCAAGAAATTTACTAATAAAAAACCTAGTTAACTTATTTGAACAAGAATTCTACTAGGAATGAATTTAGAATTAAATTTTTAGCAAGAAATGTACTAATAAAAAACCTAGTTAAGTTATTTGAACAAGAATTCTACTAGGAATGAATTTATAATTAAATTTTAAGCAAGAAATTTACTAATAAAAAACTATTTAAGTTATTTGAACAAGAAATTCTACTAGGAATGAGAATTAAATTTTAAAGCAAGAAATTAACTAATAAAAAACCTAGTTAATTTATTTGAACAAGAATTCTACTAGGAATGAATTTATAATTAAATTTTAAGCAAGAAATTTACTAATAAAAAACCTACTTAAGTTATTTGAACAAGAATTCTACTAGGAATGAATTTAGAATAAAATTTTGAGCAAGCAATTTACTAATAAAAAACCTAGTTCAAGTTATTTGAACAAGAATCCTACTAGGAATGAGTTTAGAATTAAATTTTAAGCAAGAAATTTACTAATAGAAAAACTATTTAGTTATTTGAACAAGAATTCTACTAGGAATGAATTTAGAATTAAATTTTTAGCAAGCAATTTACTAATAAAAAACCTAGTTAAGTTATTTTAACAGGAATTCTACTAGGAATGAATTTAGAATTAAATTTTAAGCAACAAATTAACTAATAAAAAACCTAGTTAATTTATTTGAACAAGAATTCTACTAGAATGAATTTAGAATTAAATTTTAAGCAAGAAATTTACTAATAAAAAACCTACTTAACTTATTTGAACAAGAATTCTACTAGGAATGAATTTATAATTAATTTTAAGCAAGAAATTTACTAATAAAAAACTATTTAAGTTATTTGAACAAGAATTCTACTAGGAATGAATTTAGAATTAAATTTTTAGCAAGCAATTTACTAATAAAAAACCTAGTTAAGTTATTTGAACAAGAATTTCTAGGAATGAATTTAGAATTAAATTTTAAGCAAGAAATTAACTAATAAAAAACCTAGTTAAGTTATTTGAACAAGAATTGATAAGGATGGACCTAAGAACTATGTTCTCACAAGCATGAATGGAGAGTTGATAGAAGACCAAATGAACATGGTGAAAACAAACATTCAAGATGGTGAAAACAAGATCACATTGATGAAAACAATAAAGCAAGATGGTGAAAACAATTCATAACAATTGTTATTCCATTAGAACAATTGTTATTCATCAAGATATGGAGATGGTGCCTCCACAAGATCAAATGCACTAAGTGTGGAAACAATGCCATATTGTTATTCCACACTCATGGATGGACAAGGCAAGAGGAGGGCGCCCACAAGGAAGCATCAATGCGCCATATATGTCCTAATAGAAGTAGAATTGGTTTGTATACCAATATTGGCCGCACCCCTTGTGTGTGGGGTCGGTTTGTATCCAATTGTGTTAGGTATAGGAGTCCTAGTCCTATTAGGAGTAGTGCTTGCGCAAGGAGGGGTCTTGTGGCCGCACCCCCTCTCATATATACCCCCCTGGGGCGCATAGGAGAGGGAGAACAAGTTTAAACCAAAAACCAGAAACCCTAGCCTCTAGATTGTATTGCTTGTAAAGCATTCATCTTGAAGTTTACCCATTGCAAAGCAGCGTGATATCTTGTTATTCCATCTGGGAATAAAGGATACAGCACCACTTGTGATCATTGATCATTTGTGCAAGAGTGTGTAGTTGAGAATATCTAAGGAGCTTGATTGTTGTTGCATTGGCAACGGGGATTAGCTGTGAGAGGTCTCAGTGTAGCACTAGTTATCCAATTATCAGAAAATACAAAAAGAGAGAGTTAGTTCATCGAGAAGATCGGGCCACCCCTTATCATCTTGGTATCAGATTCTCCAGGTTTACTCGGTGAGCAAAGTTATCCTTAGTTTTAGTTGTTTTTTATTCCTATCCAGAAAAAGCCCCACAAAAATATTACTAGTCATTACCATAGCCTAGATATCACCATAGTAGTTTTACTTTTGCTGTCATTGTGTTAGATTTTGTGTCACTCTTTTTCTGTTTTTAGTTATCTTTGTGTCGGCCAAGATCTAGGTTCCTTGTTGTTCTTGGCGAAAACCCTAGCAAAAACACCAAAAAAAATATCCGCAACATACCCACCACCCACCTCCAATTCGAGTTGCTCTAGCTCATACCCGCAAAAACCCACCCATATACCCACCAATCCGAGTCCACCTAGGGTTCATATCCGTGCCATCATACCACCGCACCACCCCCCTTGTTCTACTCGGAAACATCCACCAAACCCGCAGCATTACCTTCCATATACATCCCATACCCGCGCACAACCCATCGTTTTCTATACCTACTCGCAATCGAACTCACACCCCACCGCTGCCGTATCACAGTCGTACTCGGATTCGCCCCGTAACATCCTTACCAAACCGCTCCGAGCCCCGTCTCACGGTTACCAGTCCGCCCCGCTGTGTGCTGCCGCGGCACAAAAACGTGCACGTTTCGCTGCCGCTGCTGCTGTAACGCGCGCACTAGAAAAAACCCCCGCAGCGCCCTTACCAATCCGTGTAACGCAGGCGCGTGCGCTGCCGCGGTACGGGTTTTGGCAGTTTTGCTGCCGTGAGCTTCTGTGCTCTGCCGCGGTACGAAAAGCATCCAAATTCGCTGCCGCGAGTGCTGCCGTGGCTCAAAAACAGTGAGATTTGCTGCCGTGGTCTGTTTTCCTGCCGTGAGTGTTCCAAAGCCACAAATCACTTAGAATCTTTTGTGTTTCTTGTTATTTTCCTGTTTTTCATCCCTAGGACTTTCCCCTCCATACTTTGTGAACCATAGACACAGCCTTTCTACAGCATCTTTATAGGAACTTGCCCACAAGTATAGCTATTTTGTGCTCTGACAGGTTGCTCTAAATTCATCACCATCATTGTGTTCACTTGTATTTGGTTCATTGTTGCTCCTAGCTTAGTGTAAGGCCATTGAAAAATTCAAAAAAAAATAGAAAAAGCAAAAAGTATAAAAAAAAAAAGAGAAAAGAGAAAAGAGAAAAGAGAAAGTGCAAAGAGGCCATATTATTACTATTGTTTACTAGTTGAGCTTGCCATTGTGACACTTGGTTTTTCATGCAATCTTGTGCCTGTCAATAAGAGCCTAGCTAGTGACTTTCTAGTGCTTTGCAAACTCCTCCATATATTGCATTGCCACATTTGTCTCCATATTGTGTGAGTTTCCGTGGATCTTTTATATCTTCACAAGAACAGCAAATAGGATTATTACTTTGGTGATTGTTAGGTATCCATACCAAGCCCCACCATAAGCCCTGTTTGCATTGTGATACTTGATAGCTCAGATATTCTCTTCTCACACCAAAGTACATTGATCATTGCTCCTTGTTGGTAAGTTGATCTTTTTCTCTCTTGGAACATCAAGTGAAGCCTATTTGCTTGGTTTTGAGTGAGTTGAGAGGCACCACAAACCCATTTTTATTTTGTTACTAACAAATTAATCATGAGTTCTTCTAGTGATGTTGATGTGCAGGCAAAGAAGAAACCCGAGGAGATTGTCCAATGGAATGAGTATGAAGCATTGAGAGATCACTTGTCCAGAAAAATCAAGAATGATATTGAAAGAAGTGATGACCAATTGAGAGAAGATTTGAATGTGATTGATTTGAAGATAAGGGATTGTGCATCTCAAGATTCTGTTAATGATCAAGGAAGCTATAAGGACTATGCAACTCCAAATGACTACAATCACCAATACATTGCAACAACTTCAAACAAGCACCACAAGCCATTGCTCCAATTGATGATGGAAAGAAATTTCAATGATGGCCGTGGGCATATTGCAAGGAGAGTTCCTTTGGAAAATAATAGAGAGAATGATGGCTTGGGAAAACCTAAATTCTCTATGCCTAATCTTTCTTGTGACTCTGAAGATGGAAGAGTACTTGATGTGGAGCTAAAAATTGAAAAATTATGGAGATTACATGATTATCCCGAGGAGAGAAAGGTGAACCTTGCATCTTCTTCTTTTGATGGCTATGCTCTTTTGTGGTGGGATGGCATTACAAAGGATAGAGAGGAGAAAGAAGAGGAAGAGGTGAACACATGGAGAGAGATGAAGCAATTGTTAAGAGATAGATTTGTTCCCAAGAATTATGATAATGGGTGGCCCGATCTTCTCGATGAACACTCACGATAACTTGATGGATAAATTGTGTCTTGCTGAAACCTCTCCGGCTGATCCCTGATGCCAATGCAACAGCTCTCAATCCCTTTGGATATTCTCAACTCCACACACTTGCACAACGTAATCAAAGACTACGAGTGGTCCTGTATCTACTGATTCCCAATGGAACAACAGATAACACGCAGAATTTGCAAGGGGTAACTCCACCAAACTGGTGGGGATAAATTCAGATGAACATAGTTCAATTCTGGAATCTAGGGTTTATGTTTAACTTGGTCTACCTCTCTAATTCGTGGAAAGAGGTATATAAGAGGGGGGGTGGCGGCCAAGAGAGGGGGATGCGCCCCCTAACCTAAACCTACACGGTTTGGTGCACCCAAACCAATACAAACCGACCCAATGAGGGGGGTGCGGCCAACCAGCCACGCAGGGCCTTATTAGACTCGGGTGGAACTCTCTCCTAACCATAGACAGCCTCTTATGTTTGGAGGGAACCATCCTTGGGCGCAGGGGCCTCTCTCCTAACCATAGACAACCTCTTATGTTTGGAGAGAACACAAAACAATTATTCTGCCTCCTCCTTCTCCCTTGGACTTGCATGATCATCTTCTTCCATGAATTCTCCAATGCTTTGCTCCATGATTTCCATGCTCCTTGCCTCCAATAATGTTTTGTGTTATAAATAACCTGAATCATACATAAATGCAGGGATTTAGGTAGTATAACATTCTTATAAGCACAAACAACACAATCCATTAAGAAGGAATTCACCTTATAGTAATCATAAATTAACTTCAATATTTCCTTCCAACTCAAGCATGAACAATCATCATGTACCCCTATAATATCCATATCAAATTATATTAGAACTCTCTATGACAAATTGCAACAATTGAAGCAAGGATCCAAGACAGTTGATGCCTATTACAAGGAGATGGAGTTGATTATTCAAAGGGCTAGAATTAGAGAGGCTCCTGAACAAACAATGCAAAGATTCTTGAGTGGATTGCAATTCAAAATAAGAAGCATTGTGAGGCTGTTACTTACAACAATATGAGTGAATTACTACATCAAGCAAGGGAGGCCGAAAAGAGATTGCAAGAGGAGCTTCAAGTGAGTGCAAGGAGAAGTTTTTCTTCCCAACAATCAAATTTTGCAACACCTACAACACCTACCCGTGGTCCTTCTACATCCAAACCCGAGCCAACTACATCAATTTCAAAGAAGCCCATTGCTTCTACTTCGGGTTCTAGTGGTGCTACACCTCCTCCAAGGAATAGAGACATGACATGCCACACATGTGGAGGAAAAGGACACTTTAAGAAGGATTGCCCCAACAAGAAAGTTATGCTCCTTAATGCTAATGATGAGTATGAGACTGGAGATGATGTTGATCCTAATGATGAGGATGCATATGATGATAATGATGATGATGGTCCTATTGATGCCTTTGCTACAAATTATCCAACTATTGTGTGCACCAAAGCATTGACTATTGCTCCTAATAAAGATGAGAGCCAAAGGTGCAATTTATTTCAAACCAAAGCAATTGTTGGACCTAGTATGGCTTGCAAGGTGATCATAGATGGAGGAAGTTGTAGAAAATCTAGCAAGCAAAGAGTTATGTGCAAAGCTAAGGTTGAAGTATATTCTACACCCCAATCCATACTATATTCAATGGATCACTGACAAAGAGGAGATGAAAGTATGTCATATGGTGAGAGTGGAATTTCAAATTGGACCATACAAGGATACAATTGAGTGTGATGTTGTTCCCATGTCGGTTTGCCACCTATTACTTGGAAGACCATGGCAATTTGATAGAAAGGTGCTACATGATGGGAGAGCAAACACCTACCACTTGAATTGGAACAATAAGGATATCATATTGAGGCCTATGTCACCCCAACAAATCATGCATGAATCAAGGCAAAAGTTTTGAAGTGATAGAGAAGGGGAGTGAAAACAACAAATCCATGGAGGAAGACAAGCCTAGGCCGAGTGGAAAAAGTCTTAACTAATGCCATAATTTTTCCTAGTGATGTTTCTTATGTACAGGTTTCTCTTGAAGAAAGGGAGGGCAAGGAAACATTACAATCATCATATAAATTGGAGGATACAAGAAAGCTAGCTTGTGATATGAAGGTTATTTTTGAAGAAAGGGAGCTACAACCTTCAAATTCACAAGATATTGAGGAGATCATACCTACTACACATGAGGAGGTTTAGTAATGATAATGGTATAGATTTCGGGTTGGTACCTAGTAGTAATGAATTATGTGATAATTTTCAACCATACAAACCTATGAATTCGAAATTTCACAACATGGTTTGATTACACAAAAGAAGTACTTGCTATGATACCTTCTAGTGATATTATTTATGACATGCTTAAAGAACCAATTGATATACAATGTGCTATGGATAAATTTGTTTGTGATAATGTTAGCACATATGATACTAGTTTCAAATTTTATTTGATTGGTGATTATAATTTGGATAAAATTTTCATGATACATCACATATGTGTTTACTTATAATGAAGTGGCCGAATTACATAATGAGATATTTGGGATAAAAATTGATAGATATGATGAAGTGGCCGAATTACATATGTTTAGTTCACCACATTATTGGTTGGATACATGTTCCATTAAATCAAACTATACTTATATTTGCAATTTTTGCTATGAGATGAAAGAATATGACTATTATGTTTTGTTTGCATACAAATTTCGTGATCATATGAATTTTCACTATATTGTGTTGCTAACAACTAATGAGTACCATTATATCTATATATATGGTGCATACACTTTGTTTTTCTTGTTTATTCCACTTTCAGATAATCACAAGACGAGGACGTCTTGTCTTGAAGAAGGGAGGATGATAAGGATGGACCTAAGAACTATGTTCTCACAAGCATGAATGGAGAGTTGATAGAAGACCAAATGAACATGGTGAAAACAAACATTCAAGATGGTGAAAACAAGATCACATTGATGAAAACAATAAAGCAAGATGGTGAAAACAATTCATAACAATTGTTATTCCAATAGAACAATTGTTATTCATCAAGATATGGAGATGGTGCCTCCACAAGATCAAATGCACTAAGTGTGGAAACAATGCCATATTGTTATTCCACACTCATGGATGGACAAGGCAAGAGGAGGGCCCCACAAGGAAGCATCAATGCGCCATATATGTCCTAATAGAAGTAGAATTGGTTTGTATACCAATATTGGCCGCACCCCTTGTGTGTGGGGGTCGGTTTGTATCCAATTGTGTTAGGTATAGGAGTCCTAGTCCTATTAGGAGTAGTGCTTGCGCAAGGAGGGGTCTTGTGGCCGCACCCCCTCTCATATATACCCCCCTGGGGCGCATAGGAGAGGGAGAACAAGTTTAAACCAAAAACCAGAAACCCTAGCCTCTAGATTGTATTGCTTGTAAAGCATTCATCTTGAAGTTTACCCATTGCAAAGCAGCGTGATATCTTGTTATTCCATCTGGGAATAAAGGGATACAGCACCACTTGTGATCATTGATCATTTGTGCAAGAGTGTGTAGTTGAGAATATCTAAGGAGCTTGATTGTTGTTGCATTGGCAACGGGATTAGCTGTGAGAGGTCTCAGTGTAGCACTAGTTATCCAATTATCAGAAATACAAAAAGAGAGAGTTAGTTCATCGAGAAGATCGGGCCACCCCTTATCAAGAATTCTACTAGGAATGAATTTATAATTAAATTTTAAGCAAGAAATTTACTAATAAAAAACCTAGTTAAGTTATTTGAACAAGAATTCTACTAGGAATGAATTTATAATTAAATTTTAAGCAAGAAATTTACTAATAAAAAACTATTTAAGTTATTTGAACAAGAATTCTACTAGGAATGAATTTAGAATTAAATTTTAAGCAAGAAATTAACTAATAAAAAACCTAGTTAATTTATTTGAACAAGAATTCTACTAGGAATGAATTTATAATTAAATTTTAAGCAAGAAATTTACTAATAAAAACCTACTTAAGTTATTTGAACAAGAATTCTACTAGGAATGAATTTAGAATAAAATTTGAGCAAGCAATTTACTAATAAAAAACCTAGTTCAAGTTATTTGAACAAGAATCCTACTAGGAATGAATTTAGAATTAAATTTTAAGCAAGAAATTTACTAATAGAAAAACTATTTAAGTTATTTGAACAAGAATTCTACTAGGAATGAATTTAGAATTAAATTTTTAGCAAGCAATTTACTAATAAAAACCTAGTTAAGTTATTTGAACAGGAATTCTACTAGGAATGAATTTAGAATTAAATTTTAAGCAACAAATTAACTAATAAAAAACCTAGTTAATTTATTGAACAAGAATTCTACTAGGAATGAATTTAGAATTAAATTTTAAGCAAGAAATTTACTAATAAAAAACCTACTTAACTTATTTGAACAAGAATTCTACTAGGAATGAATTTATAATTAAATTTTAAGCAAGAAATTTACTAATAAAAAACTATTTAAGTTATTTGAACAAGAATTCTACTAGGAATGAATTTAGAATTAAATTTTTAGCAAGCAATTTACTAATAAAAAACCTAGTTAAGTTATTTGAACAAGAATTCTACTAGGAATGAATTTAGAATTAAATTTTAAGCAACAATTAACTAATAAAAAACCTAGTTAATTTATTTGAACAAGAATTCTACTAGGAATGAATTTAGAATTAAATTTTAAGCAAGAAATTTACTAATAAAAAACCTAGTTAACTTATTTGAACAAGAATTCTACTAGGAATGAATTTATAATTAAATTTTAAGCAAGAAATTTACTAATAAAAAACTATTTAAGTTATTTGAACAAGAATTCTACTAGGAATGAATTTAGAATTAAATTTTTAGCAAGCAATTTACTAATAAAAAACCTAGTTAAGTTATTTGAACAAGAATTCTACTAGGAATGAATTTAGAATTAAATTTTAAGCAAGAAATTTACTAATAAAAACCTAGTTCATTTATTTGAACAAGAATTCTACTAGGAATGAATTTAGAATAAAATTTTGAGCAAGCAATTTACTAATAAAAAACCTAGTTAAGTTATTTGAACAAGAATTCTACTACGAATGAATTTAGAATTAAATTTTAAGCAAGAAATTTACTAATAAAAACCTAGTTAATTTATTTGAACAAGAATTCTACTCGGAATGAATTTAGAATTTAATTTAAGCAAGAAATTTACTAATAAAAAACCTAGTTAGTTATTTGAACAAGAATTCTACTAGGAATGACTTTAGAATTAAATTTTAAGCAAGAAATTTACTAATAAAAACCTAGTTAAGTTATTTGAACAAGAATTCTACTAGGAATGAATTTAGAATTAAATTTTAAGCAAGAAATTAACTAATAAAAAACCTAGTTAACTTATTTGAACAAGAATTCTACTAGGAATGAATTTATAATTAAATTTTAAGCAAGAAATTTACTAATAAAAACCTAGTTCATTTATTTGAACAAGAATTCTACTAGGAATGAATTTAGAATAAAATTTTGAGCAAGCAATTTACTAAAAAAAACCTAGTTAAGTTATTTGAACAAGAATTCTACTACGAATGAATTTAGAATTAAATTTTAAGCAAGAAATTTACTAATAAAAACCTAGTTAATTTATTTGAACAAGAATTCTACTCGGAATGAATTTAGAATTAAATTTTTAGCAAGAAATGTACTAATAAAAAACTAGTTAAGTTATTTGAACAAGAATTCTACTAGGAATGAATTTATAAATTAAATTTTAAGCAAGAAATTTACTAATAAAAAACTATTTAAGTTATTTGAACAAGAATTCTACTAGGAATGAATTTAGAATTAAATTTTAAGCAAGAAATTAACTAATAAAAAACCTAGTTAATTTATTTGAACAAGAATTCTACTAGGAATGAATTTATAAATAAATTTTAAGCAAGAAATTTACTAATAAAAAACCTACTTAAGTTATTTGAACAAGAATTCTACTAGGAATGAATTTAGAATAAAATTTAGCAAGCAATTTACTAATAAAAAACCTAGTTCAAGTTATTTGAACAAGAATCCTACTAGGAATGAATTTAGAATTAAATTTTAAGCAAGAAATTTACTAATAGAAAAACTATTAAGTTATTTGAACAAGAATTCTACTAGGAATGAATTTAGAATTAAATTTTTAGCAAGCAATTTACTAATAAAAAACCTAGTTAAGTTATTTGAACAGAATTCTACTAGGAATGAATTTAGAATTAAATTAAGCAAGAAATTTACTAAAAAAAAACCTAGTTAACTTATTTGAACAAGAATTCTACTAGGAATGAATTTATAATTAATTTTAAGCAAGAAATTTTTAAATAAATTTTAAGCAAGAAATTTACTAATAAAAAACTATTAAGTTATTTGAACAAGAATTCTACTAGAATGAATTTAGAATTAAATTTTAGCAAGCAATTTACTAATAAAAAACCTAGTTAAGTTATTTGAACAAGAATTCTACTAGGAATGAATTTAGAATTAAATTTTAAGCAAGAAATAACTAATAAAAAACCTAGTTAACTTATTTGAACAAGAATTCTACTAGGAATGAATTTATAATTAAATTTTAAGCAAGAAATTTACTAATAAAAAATATTTAAGTTATTTGAACAAGAATTCTACTAGGAATGAATTTAGAATTAAATTTTAAGCAAGAAATTAACTAATAAAAAACCTAGTTAATTTATTTGAACAAGAATTCTACTAGGAATGAATTTATAATTAAATTTTAAGCAAGAAATTTACTAATAAAAAACCTACTTAAGTTATTTGAACAAGAATTCTACTAGGAATGAATTTAGAATAAAATTTTGAGCAAGCAATTTACTAATAAAAAACCTAGTTCAAGTTATTTGAACAAGAATCCTACTAGGAATGAATTTAGAATTAAATTTTAAGCAAGAAATTTACTAATAGAAAAACTATTTAAGTTATTTGAACAAGAATTCTACTAGGAATGAATTTAGAATTTTTTTAGCAAGCAATTTACTAATAAAAAAACCTAGTTAAGTTATTTGAACAGGAATTCTACTAGGAATGAATTTAGAATTAAATGTTAAGCAAGAAATTTACTAATAAAAAACCTAGTTAACTTATTTGAACAAGAATTCTACTAGGAATGAATTTATAATTAAATTTTAAGCAAGAAATTTACTAATAAAAAACTATTTAAGTTATTTGAACAAGAATTCTACTAGGAATGAATTTAGAATTAAATTTTTAGCAAGCAATTTACTAATAAAAAACCTAGTTAAGTTATTTGAACAAGAATTCTACTAGGAATGAATTTAGAATTAAATTTTAAGCAAGAAATTAACTAATAAAAAAACCTAGTTAACTTATTTGAACAAGAATTCTACTAGGAATGAATTTATAATTAAATTTTAAGCAAGAAATTTACTAAATAAAAAATTATTTAAGTTATTTGAACAAGAATTCTAGTAGGAATGAATTTAGAATAAAATTTTGAGCAAGCAATTTACTAATAAAAAACCTAGTTAAGTTATTTGAACAAGAATTCTACTAGGAATGAATTTAGAATTAAATTTTAAGCAAGAAATTAACTAATAAAAAACCTAGTTAACTTATTTGAACAAGAATTCTACTAGGAATGAATTTATAATTAAATTTTAAGCAAGAAATTTACTAATAAAAAACTATTTAAGTTATTTGAACAAGAATTCTACTAGGAATGAATTTAGAATAAAAATTTTAGCAAGAAATTTACTAATAAAAAACCTAGTTAACTTATTTGAACAAGAATTCTACTAGGAATGAATTTATAATTAAATTTTTAGCAAGAAATGTACTAATAAAAAACCTAGTTAAGTTATTTGAACAAGAATTCTACTAGGAATGAATTTATAATTAAATTTGAAGCAAGAAATTTACTAATAAAAAACTATTTAAGTTATTTGAACAAGAATTCTACTAGGAATGAATTTAGAATTAAATTTTAAGCAAGAAATTAACTAATAAAAAACCTAGTTAATTTATTTGAACAAGAATTCTACTAGGAATGAATTTATAATTAAATTTTAAGCAAGAAATTTACTAATAAAAAACCTACTTAAGTTATTTGAACAAGAATTCTACTAGGAATGAATTTAGAATAAATTTTGAGCAAGCAATTTACTAATAAAAAACCTAGTTCAAGTTATTTGAACAAGAATCCTACTAGGAATGAATTTAGAATTAAATTTTAAGCAAGAAATTTACTAATAGAAAAACTATTTAAGTTATTTGAACAAGAATTCTACTAGGAATGAATTTAGAATTAAATTTTTAGCAAGCAATTTACTAATAAAAAACCTAGTTAAGTTATTTGAACAGGATTCTACTAGGAATGAATTTAGAATTAAATTTAAGCAAGAAATTAACTAATAAAAAACCTAGTTAATTTATTTGAACAAGAATTCTACTAGGAATGAATTTATAATTAAATTTTAAGCAAGAAATTTACTAATAAAAAACCTACTTAAGTTATTTGAACAAGAATTCTACTAGGAATGAATTTAGAATAAAATTTTGAGCAAGCAATTTACTAATAAAAAACCTAGTTCAAGTTATTTGAACAAGAATCCTACTAGGAATGAATTTAGAATTAAATTTTAAGCAAGAAATTTACTAATAGAAAAACTATTTAAGTTATTTGAACAAGAATTCTACTAGGAATGAATTTAGAATTAAATTTTTAGCAAGCAATTTACTAATAAAAAACCTAGTTAAGTTATTTGAACAGGAATTCTACTAGGAATGAATTTAGAATTAAATTTTAAGCAACAAATTAACTAATAAAAAACCTAGTTAATTTATTTGAACAAGAATTCTACTAGGAATGAATTTAGAATTAAATTTTAAGCAAGAAATTTACTAATAAAAAACCTACTTAACTTATTTGAACAAGAATTCTACTAGGAATGAATTTATAATTAAATTTTAAGCAAGAAATTTACTAATAAAAAACTATTTAAGTTATTTGAACAAGAATTCTACTAGGAATGAATTTAGAATTAAATTTTTAGCAAGCAATTTACTAATAAAAAACCTAGTTAAGTTATTTGAACAAGAATTCTACTAGGAATGAATTTAGAATTAAATTTTAAGCAACAAATTAACTAATAAAAAACCTAGTTAATTTATTTGAACAAGAATTCTACTAGGAATGAATTTAGAATTAAATTTTAAGCAAGAAATTTACTAATAAAAAACCTAGTTAACTTATTTGAACAAGAATTCTACTAGGAATGAATTTATAATTAAATTTTAAGCAAGAAATTTACTAATAAAAAACTATTTAAGTTATTTGAACAAGAATTCTACTAAATGAATTTAGAATTAAATTTTTAGCAAGCAATTTACTAATAAAAAACCTAGTTAAGTTATTTGAACAAGAATTCTACTAGGAATGAATTTAGAATTAAATTTTAAGCAAGAAATTTACTAATAAAAACCTAGTTCATTTATTTGAACAAGAATTCTACTAGGAATGAATTTAGAATAAAATTTTGAGCAAGCAATGATAAGGGGTGGCCCGATCTTCTCGATGAACTCTCTCTCTCTTTTTGTGGTTTTCTGGATTTTGTGATAACTAGTGCTACACTGAGACCTCTCACTTGGATGATCCTCGTTGCCAATGCAACAACTACCAATCCCTTTGGATATTCTCAACTACACACTCTTGCACACGCAATCAAAGATCACGAGTGGTCCTGTATCCCCTTATTCCCAGATGGAATAACAAGATATCACGCAGCTTTGCAATGGTAACACCACCCTATCGATACGAACATGGTGGTTGATAACTTTCAGATGAACATGGTTCAATCTAGAAAATCTAGGGTTTATCTTAAACTTGGTCTCCCTACCTCAACTCGCAGGAGGGGTATAAGAGAGGGGGTGGTGCGGCCACAAAGGAACCCCTTGCGCAAGCACCCTATTCCTATTGGACTAGGACTCCTAATTGGACACAAAGATGGATACAAACCGACCCACACATCATGGACTCGGCCCAATATGGCATACAAGCCATACCTATTCGAAAATAGGATTTCTATGGTGCATTTGACTTGGTGGAGGCACCTATCCCCATGTCTTGATAAATAACAATTGATTTCAACATGGCTTGATTGTTTATCAACACTTGTAAGCTTGTTTCCCATCAACCATCTTATTGTTTTCCTCCTCATCTTGAGATCATCCTCCATCCATGTTTGTGTTATTAATAACCCTGCTAATGAATAATAACATAGCTTAGGTAGTATAACATTCCTATAACCACAAACAATATTTAATAATAAGAAGGAATTCACCTTTAGATAATCATCAATGAGACTTAGTATTTCCTTCCAACTCCAGCATAAATAATCTTCATGGACATCTATTATGTCCATATCATCCTCCCTTTCTTCAAGACAAGACGTCCTCGGCTTGTTGTATGCTGAAAGTGGAATAAACAAAAAGAACAACGTGTATGCACTATACATATATTTATAATTTGGTGCATTAGTTGTTATTATGTCATAAAAATTGTGCCCAATACATGTGACCACGAAATTTGCTTGAAAACATCACATTATTGTCATAGCACTCCATACAATAGCAATCATAATTGCAAATATAAGTGAAGCTCAATAAATCATGATCAAAAAGAGAATCATATGTGTATATATTCTTATTGTTTAGTATCAATGCAAGAGTTCTCACAGAAGATCTATGATCAAATTCATGTTATTATTACACTCAAAGGTGGGAACATGCTTATTATTTTCATCATGAAAATTGCAACTCATTTTGCAAATATAAGTGAAGAACAAATTAATAGCACATGTATGTGACAAGTATTGTGGCAAACCAAACATATGTGGAAAATCATGATCATATGTAGGTA
>JAPCYS010003594.1:0-100388 GCA_028641055.1 Alopecurus myosuroides | reverse complement strand
CAGGTAGCAGCCTGGAATCTATGGGCTGGGACGTCGCCTTATGTTGCGGCCTCTTAGGCCTTTTTGGTTCTTGTTGATTAGCAACATAATTTGCCTTCCGTTGTCTGATGTAATGTTGGGTCATGTGACCTCTGCTTGTAAAGCTATACTCTAGTAACATCTGTTAATAAGCTTCATGTTTAGAGTACTGATTGATCGGTTGTTGGTTTCGAGCTCATTGTTATATAGTTTTGGCTATGCCTGCATAGTTGTCGCAGTCGAGGGGTTGTGGAGCCGATGATCCATGTCCGAGCCCGCCTGTCGATGTGATCGGCCTGGGGCGAGGTAACCCCCAGTAACCCTCGATTGTTGTTGCACTTTCTGGACACATAGCATCTCTGTATAGCTTTGGTCCCGTTTCCTTCAGTTTCATTCGATTCGTGGACGCTTTAATATGCATAGTTGGTTATGACTAGCATGGATACAAGGAGTAGTAGACTGGGGATCCGGACTACGTGCCGATGAATCCAGTCTGCCTGCCGTTGTTTGTTGCGGCCGGGGTTGGTAACCCTGAAGCCCTTGTGAGTCCATGGCTAGGAGCACATAACAGTATGTATAACTCTGGGTCCGGGGTCGTGACAATAGCACTCTAAGAACGTGTCTCCCTAAATGCCGACTACAAAAGTTACCACCCTGGCGCCAAGGGTTTGCATCTGCATATGCATGCGGCAAATGGAAAACCCGAACTAAATGTGGCAATTTGGACGAGATGCGAATCGAATCAAAGTTGCGGGGGGCGCCCATACACGCTTCCCACATGCGGTTAGCGCGCTCATCATGGATCTAGTGGACAAGAACTTTTCCTGAGTTCGACACTAGCAGGGCTTAAAACCATACCGGCCTCCTGCCGGTGCCTTATCATCAAATTATTATTACCTCAAACATTAACAGGTTGTTGTTTAAATATCGAGCCCCAGAACATAATAATTATGGTAAAAGAGGTAACGGACAACGGACTCGAGCACAAACAACACTAAGCATGCTAGTAAGACACAGGCCAACAGGCAACAGGGTTATAGGTGTGGAGGTGAGGCTATATCAGGGTTACAGGATAACATGTGATAGGATCGGAACACAAGCAACGAATCATAAGGCTAGCAGATTAGACAACGGAAAGCATCGGTATCAAGTGTGATACGGAAACAATGGTTCAGGGGAGTGAATACTTGCCTGCAAACTCAGTAGCATGGTACTGGGCTAACTCCTCTGAAGTGGTATTGTAAACCTCGTATGTCTCAACGTCGTCGTCTATTCGAGAAGAAGCAAACAAACAACGAAGAAGGACGGACAATCAATAACATGGCATAATGCACAAACATGGGATGATGCATGACATTTTAATAGGTGCATCAAAATAAACTAGTAGACATTATAACCAATATTAAATGGACCCCTATGCAATTGAATTGCATATGGTAAAAGCACATATGAAATTAACTGAGGGTTTAATGAGTCACAACTAATCATTTGTTAAACTGGGTTAAATGCATGAGAGATGTTAGAAATAGCAAGGAAATGATCTTAGCTTCACTTAGGTATTTTACTTGCCAAATTTGGAGTTATAAATATTTAATTATGGCTTTTGGCATTTTAATTGAACAAAAATCAGTACTGAAATTAGGCAAAATTTAGTTTCTCAAAACTCTAATTTATTGCATATTTGGATAGAGCATGTAATTCTGATTGGAAAACATGTATTACTTTTTGAATTTGGAATTAAAATTAGTTATGAATTAAACAATTTTATGCATTAAATAAAGTACAGAATATATTATAATTTTTAATTATTCAAGACATTAAACAAATTGCATATTTGAAAAAAAAATAGGAAATTTTGAGTAGAATACATATTTTATTTATTAAATTTGGATTTGAATTGCAAAAGATATTAAGGTTTGAATTCTAGGGACTAGACTGCAATTTTTAAAAGTTCAGAAGATTTTCTAGAGCTGGATTGTGATTGGACAGTGCGTGGAGGGGCTTCTGTGTGAAACAGCAGAAAGGCAGGGGGCTCGGTGTAAGATTTCCAGATCCAGATCTGGGTCTGGAGTTTCTCACCATGGCCAGAACTAGCCACCGCGGATGACAAGCGGGCCCAAGGCCACGCTGGAGCTGATTGGGCATGGTGAAGGCTGAGGGGGCGCACAAGGACACTAACGTGTGGGCCCGGGTTGTCGGCGCGGAATAAAAGAGAAAAGGGGAGGCTTTGCCTCCCCGGGGACTCGAACCTGGGTCTACGGGGTGCGGGACGGGGCGCTAGCCACTGAGCTAATGATGTGTTTGGTGCTTACTTCCGGGCGTGGCTGACAAAGGAGCAAAGCTACCGCGTTTAACTGACGAAACTGAAGAAAGACATGTCCTGGTTACAGATCGAACAACGACGGACGGACAGACGATGGGAGACGGCGGTGGCGCCCGTGCCGCTCGACGGCGGTGCACGCAGAGCAAAGGGGATGGGAGAGGGTGGTCCCGAGGGTCGAGGGCTCACCGAGGGATCACCGAGGAGGGCCGGGCTCGAGGAGGTCGCGATGCCGAGGAGAGGATGCAGATGACGCCGTCGCGTGCACTCAAACGGAGGAGGAAATGGGCTCGCCGGCGGTCGATGTGGACGTCCTCTGGCATCGGGGTCTTCAGCAAAGTTGAAGATGGCAGCGTCTAGTTTCCATTCCCGCGAAGAACGGCCTCCCTCGACGAGCACAGCACCCGCGCCATCACCTCCAACTTCTGGCCAGAATTGGAGTGTTTGGGTTCAGAAAAGTTCAGGAAACGAAGGGGATCTGAGGGGAGGAAGAGAAGGCGGCGGCGGCTGAGGGAGGAGAGGACTAGGGCACCGGGGGAGGGCTCGGCCTCGTTTATAGCTGGAGGGGAGCAGGTACGGGAGACGTGGTGGGCTCCCCTCCACAGGAGCGTACCTGCTCCCTGGCTCTCTGTCCGTACGAGGAAGGAGACGGCTAGGGGGGCTTGGGCCTGGTTCGGGGTTGTAGGTGGGCCTTTGTGGCCTGCCTCCCCACTGTTGTTTTATTTTTTTTCTTTTTTCTTTTTTTTGTAGAAAAGAAAAGAGAAAGAAAAAGAAGGGGTTTTTGGGATCCAAAAATTATGGTGATAATTTTTATAAGTTCCTGATTGAAAATGCTAGTTGCACCAACTTTTGTTTTTCAAAATTTTAAATAGTGGTTGCTGTTTGAATTTTAAATGAATTTGCTTGAATTTTGCAATAAATGAACTAGTTGAAAAAAAAAATACCCAAGTCACTCATTTGGAAAAATCAAATTTATGGAAGCAATTAAATTATTTGATTCGAATATTTTATTTGAAAAAGTTGTAACAGACCAAGTGGGAAACATATTGGTTTGGATTTGTTTGAAATTGGAAATTCCACACATGAATGCATTATGATGACATGATGCATTAATTAGAAATTCAAGAAACAAACATTGCAAAAGGGGAATTTTCCTACTTGGGATGTTACAGATCCCGAGGAGAAGAATAAAATCTAGCCACCGGCAGGAAATCAACATAAGCAAGGCCGATATGCCTACAGCCATATAGCAGCAACCTTCAAATGCTTCTGGAATCAGATGAGTTATGGTCAGTGCCGAAGCTCTGGACAAGATAGGAGGATCTACTCAATAATGGCCTTGAGTAATACTTTAAGATAAACAGGTACTCCACTTGCAATCGTTGGACTAAATATTAGAGATTCCAAACTATTACTATCCTTGTGTGGTGCCATGCTAAATTAGTGCCTATTATCTAAGAGAAAGTATTATTTTAGAGTACTATAAAGTAGCAGATGTTTATTGGTTGCACACTTGCACTAAAATTCAGTGTTGTAGAAACACAAAAGAATTATTTGGTTGAATACAATTCATAATATCTGATTATACTATGCTTTTTCTAGCGCTTCATGCTAACTAAAATAAAAGATACGCCCTCCGTTGAACAATAGATGACTTCCATTTATCCAAATATGGATGTATCTAGACATCTTTTAGTATCCACATACATTCATATCCAGACAAGCGAAAGTCATCTATTGTTGAACGGAGGGAGTACCTATTTACATAAGCTTAGAAATTGAACATACGATTACAGGTTAAATTTCTGAACTTATTGGGAACTTACGGAGATTTGTTTGTGTGCTTGAGTGGCTACATGGAGTTCTGGGCAACAGCCAGTAATCGATGTTACTGTACCTCCGTCCTCAGTTCCTAGAGAGGTTGATATCTTGGCCGTTAATGTGGTGAAGATTGTTCAAGGTACGGGAGATGTTAGACCCCACGTCCCAACATCAATGTTGTAGTTTCACACTGTTTCCTTCCTTTTTGAAAGGTACTTGAAACAATGTTGAGGAAACAAACAAAAAAAACCCACTTATCTTGAAAAATCCAATCATCTACAATTTCTTCAGCTAATTGTTTTTGTCCTTGCGCAGCCCTTTATTTGATGAATATCCTTTGAAATTTAGAGAAGACAAGTAAATATATAAGAAATGTTTTTTTTTCTTCACACACTATTAACCACCATTTGTTCATTGTTTAGCGATTGAGAAGGCCATACTGGATCTTAATTTTGTTCATTGTTAAGATCTTGTTAGGTTGAAGTACCAATATTAACCAAAGTTTAAATAGCCGGCTATAGCCCAGCTATAGCCAGGCTATAGCCTCCCGAGAGGGTCGGGGCTACGGCTAGAGCCTTCAGAGGCTATATGGAGAATAGCCGTTAATAGCCCGGCTGTATGGATATAGCCCGGATATAGCCTCTTAGCCCGGCTATATCCCGTCTAGGGCAGCAAAAAAATTGGTCCAAAATTTGTCACCTCCGTTAATTTCGAAGCCCAAATCAATCACCGTTGGTTGTTGAATTGCTGTTGTGAGGTGCGAGTGCGACCTATAGCGACCTAGTTTCAGAACCGTTGAACTTTGTCATGAATAGTTGTTATTTAAACTCCTGATTGTTCGTTCATCTCGTATGACTATGCAATTACGCTATGCATTTGCGAATAATACTATATAAACGATTATATGTTGTCTTAATTTTACTATTTTTTCAATATTCTAGCAAAACGGCTATATGGTTATAGCCCGGCTATAGCCTTTCGTAGCTTCTGAAAACTCCGGGCTATATGCAATAGTCCGCTATTTTAAACTATGATATTAACCACCATTTGAATCCAATAGTAACAACTATACAAATTTATTTTTCATTATTTACCTTCAATGAATATACATTATCGTTGTTTTTCGTCCATCTTGATCATTAACTGTTGTTTTTTTCATGCAACTTCAGATGGAATTAGGTGAACTGAATAAGTTTCTGGCTTTCCTTTTTCAAATTTTCTTGCCTTACGCATGAATCTATCCTCAACATTTTATTTGGAAGTGTATAAACGCTGCAGTGAGGTCCTTGCCATAGACAAGAAGTTAAGCTATGTGTTGATTACAAGTTGTTGTGACTGTGATTGTATAGATGGGCAATTGGCAAGCAGACTCCTCTCCTGGATTCTCCTGACATGACATTAGAAGAGTGATATTATAGTTCTCGCTATTTTATAATTTGACTCTTGTTGATTTTTCAATAGGTGTCTATAATTTTCACAGAGAGCATGTCATGACAGACAATCTCGGTTGAGGCCGTAGAGTTTGAGCAGAGATGCTTCTGCTTGCTTGCTCATCAAACTCCATCAAGATCTGGGACTTGGAAGAAGCTATATGTATGTACAAGATTTGTGTTATTTATATATATTTCCTGTTCATTGTTAAATAGTTGCGACCTCCATTTTTTCTTTGAACTTTACGGCAGGAGCACTGCCAATACTTTTATAGATAGAGAGACGAAAAAACCTCAGGATTTACAAGAAGCCAGCAAGCGCTGGCAGCTTACACCGCAACACAGATAGATACAGCCCCGGACTAGCCTACTCTATGTGCCACTCTGAAGGTGCCAATTTCGTGCTTAACAAGACTCGCCATCTCCTTAGGTTGTAGCTCAACCTTCTGGAAAATGCGTCTGTTGCGCTCTTTCCAAAGGTTCCAAACGACGTGTGACCTTCATTTAACACCATGACAAACGGTGGCATGCCATTTTAACTTCTTGCAAGTATAAGTGTTGAAGCTCGTGAGCATTTTTGTTATGAGATCAATCAGCAAGTGTGCATTGATCCCGTATTGACTTTATTCTTTTTCCAAGATGTGTTTCACACGTTCTAAGGGCTAGAATTTCCTCTGAAATTATGAATTTTTGAATTAGCAGTGCCTCTCAAGAATAAGCCATCAAATCAGGGATATGAACTTATTTACTATTAATTTCAAGTGCACAGGGAGAATGTTGACTTATTTGTTTAGTTTATGCTCAGTTAGATCCATACCATTTTCGATTATGGAGCCGACATGGCCGTCGCCACGCAGCCAAGAGCAAGGGGAATCATGGCAGCGATTATTCAGAGTCGTCCTATCAGAAGGCCACTATCATTACATTCAATTAAGGTAATACCTTCTAACATAAATGGTATTGCCATTTTTTCATAATTTTTATTCCGTTTTATATAAAATTAATAGATAAATCAAAATTCAAACATTGAGCATAATAAAAGAGACCATGTAATCCTCTACGAAATAAAACACGTCTATTATTTTCAGAGACATACATAATTGAACTCAATACCGTAATGTATAAAGTGATGCCGTAGCAACGCACGGGCATTCAACTAGTATATATATATATATATATGTGTGTGTTACCCTGCTACGGGCCACCAAGGCGCGACATGAAAAAGGTCGGCCAATCTATCTCCATAGGCATAATCGTGCCAGAATGATTGGTAGGAAACTGATGTGTGACCTCTTCTAATGTGGCATTGTCAAGATAAGCTTTGTAGAAGCGTCGCGCAGCATGGTCCTTAACGAGCAACATGCCGCTTCTCTCAGCCTCCCAAAAGCAATATGGGCGTTGAAGCTGTCGGATTAGCTCAGTCAATTTGTGGTCGATCACACTCGTACACTTCCACTCTGCATCACCATCTTCATTGTCTTGGTCATGTGTCCAGATTTCTAACTGGCCGCCACGGTACACACGCAGCGCCAACAACGCCCCGCCTGCTATGGTGGTAAAACGGATCCCCGGAAAGGCTCGCCGATAATGTTCACCCATGATCATCGGGAGGACCTTTGTCGGGCTGACTAGCTTCTTCAAGGAGATGTGTCCTGTCTCGACGTTATAGCTCAGGATGTGGAAGTGGTTTGACTCGCTGAAAAACAGCCAATATGCATAGCCCCGGCACAAGACGGCTTCGTCTTGTTGCGTTGAAAATATCCGGTGCTCCATCATGTCGAAGCACTTTATAGGCAAGCTCTCTATGTTCCTGCCGATCATTAGCACTTTGAATGCCGCTCCGTCGCTGCTGGCTAGGATGTCACAACTGTGAGGGTCAATGGAGTATCTGAATTGGGTGTTGCTGTCCAGCTCAGGCAACACGTCCCAGGTGCGGGCGAGCATCTTGCGCACGGCCAGCCGCACGAAGTTAGGCCGCATGTCTAGGTCATGTGGTAACAGACGTACCACCAGGAGGCCTGCTGAGCGGCACGAAACGGTCCACGACTGCGGCGTCTTCAGCAGGCAGCTGGCTGAAGAGCATCTCCACACAACAACGGGACAAAGGCGAGCTGGCTGTTGGCGTCCGTTGGGAACTTCGTGGTGATAATTCGTTGGGTGAAGAAACCCACGCCACCATCGGATCCGGCGGAGGAAGGAAGGTTCGGCAACGTGAAGGCGCCAGACCTTGCAGGTGGTGGGGCACCAGAAGAGTGTAGCCACGCTGCCACCGTCGAGGCGCGCGAGGATCTCGAGGGACACATCGTCCGGGAGCATTGTACTAGGCTTTGCCGTCTCCATGGATGGATCTTACTTCTTTATTTTCTGCCACAAACTAGGATCGATGGAACAAATATAATCGAGTGCGTGTAATTATAACTAGGTATGAATAGGACACGGTCCGATCCATGCATTCTAGTCTTTGTCTTGCGTACATGTTCTCACTACGGGAGACGAGTTCTTTCCCGTGTGCTTAGATCTTTCCCGTGTGCACTACATCGGGCACACGGCATTGATTATCTTTGCCGTGTGTCGCGCACGGTAAAGAAAAACACACGGTCTAGTTACACGAAAAGCACACGGTAAAGATTGACACACGGCAAAGAAATAAAAAAGCACACGGGAAAGAAACCACACGGTAAAGATTACGGCCACGTGGCCATTCCGTTGCGGGGCAGAACGGAACTGTTACGTCAGTTCTTTGCCGTGTGCATGCACACGGCAAAGATATCTCCTTTACCGTGTGCATGCACACGCCAAAGCACTGACACCGAACCACACTGTCCGCGTCCGCGAAAAAAAATTTCTTTATTTCTTTGCCGTGTGCCCGCACACGGGAAAGATTTTTTCAGTCTTTGCCGTGTGCATGCACACGGTAAAGAATTTTTTTTTATTTCCTTTCAAAATAGCTTGTTTAGTTTATAATTACAGTATTTAATTTCATTT
Organism: Alopecurus myosuroides; assembly: GCA_028641055.1. Classification (NCBI taxonomy): domain Eukaryota; kingdom Viridiplantae; phylum Streptophyta; class Magnoliopsida; order Poales; family Poaceae; genus Alopecurus; species Alopecurus myosuroides. Next base: position 91,814 of record JAPCYS010003594.1, on the reverse strand, counting down.
ATCAATTTATAAAATTCCCCTTGTTATTATGGCCTACCCTACCAGAAGCATGCAACTAATTTTAGATTTCTACCCTCTTTCGACGCCGTTACCGCGTGTTTCCGTATAAGTCCGGTATTTCTCCAGCGGAGGTAGGGTTTCACCGGAGGGGGCTCTACGGAGCGTCTGGATGCCAACACAAGCTAGGGGGTGCCATACCAAGTTAGTATAGTTGTGTTGTGTGCTTTTTATGGCAAATATTGCACTCCGGGGTGTGGGCCGCTTCACCGGCATCCACTTCTCTCTCATGAATTTACACGCGCTTATAGGGTGAAACTCGCGTATCGGACGAAACGTCGTGAATCTTCCGAAGAGTTGTGTTCTACCAATGTCTATTAGGTCGCTATGGACTACCCTAACACAACCAAGAAACTAGTTCCACATTGCTACCCCCTTTCGACGCCGTTACCGCGTGTTTCCGTATAAGTCCGATATTTCTCCAACGGGTCTAGGGTTGCACCGGAGGGGGGTCTACGGAGCGTCTGGATGCCAAAACAAGCTAGGGGGTGCCACATTAGTATAGTGTGTTGTGTGCTTTGGATGGCAAAGATTGCACTCCGGGGTGCGGGCCGCTTCACCGGCATCCACTTCTCTCTCGTGAGTTTACACGCGCTTATAGGGTGAAACTCCCGTATCGGACGAAACGTCGTGAATCTTCCGAAGAGTTGTGTTGTACCAATGTGTATTGGGTTGCTATGGACTACCCTAACACAACCAAGCAACTAGTTCCACATTGCTACCCCCTTTCGACGCCGTTACCGCGTGTTTCCGTATAAGTCCGATATTTCTCCAGCGGTCTAGGGTTGCACCAGAGGGGGGTCTACGGAGCGTCTGGATGTCAACACAAGCTAGGGGTGCCACACCAAGTTAGTATAGTTGTGTTGTGTGCTTTGGATGGCAAATATTGCACTCCGGGGTGCGGGCCGCTTCACCGGCATCCACTTCTCTCTGAGTTTACACGAGCTTATAGGGTGAAACTCCCGTATCGGACGAAACGTCGTGAATCTTCCGAAGAGTTGTGTTGTACCAATATGTATTGGGTTGCTATGGACTACGCTAACACAACCAAGAAACTAGTTTCACATTGCTACCCCCTTTCGACGCCGTTACCGCCTGTTTCCGTATAAGTCCGGTATTTCTCCAACGGGTCTAGGGTTTCACCGGAGGTGGGGCTACGGAGCGTCAGGATCCCAAAACAAGCTAGAGGGCCATACCATGTTATTATAGTTGTATTGTCTGCTCTGGATGGCAAAGATTGCACACCGGGGTGTGGGCCGCTTCACCGGCATCCACCTCTCTCTCGTGAGTTTACACGCGTTTATAGGGTGAAACTCCCGTATCGGACGAAACGTCGTGAATCTTCTGAAGAGTTGTGTTCTACCAATGTCTATTAAGTTGCTATGGACTACCCTAACACAACCAAGCAACTAGTTCCACATTGCTACCCACTTTCGACGCCGTTACCGTGTTTCCGTATAAGTCCGGTATTTCTCCAGCGGGTCTATGGTTTCACCGGAGGGGGGGTCTACGGAGCGTCTGGATGCCAAAACAAGCTAGGGGGTTCCATACCAAGTTAGTATAGTTGTGTTGTGTGCTTTGGATGGCAAATATTGCACTCCGGGGTGCGGGCCGCTTCACCGGCATCCACTTCTCTCTCGTGAGTTTACACGCGCTTAGGGTGAAACTCCCGTATCGGACGAAACGTCGTGAATCTTCCGAAGAGTTGTGTTGTACCAATATGTATTGGGTTGCTATGGACTACGCTAACACAACCAAGCAACTAGTTTCACATTGCTACCCCCTTTCGACGCCGTTACCGCCTGTTTCCGTATAAGTCCGGTATTTCTCCAACGGGTCTAGGGTTTCACCGGAGGTGGGGCTACGGAGCGTCAGGATCCCAAAACAAGCTAGAGGGTGCCATACCATGTTATTATAGTTGTATTGTCTGCTCTGGATGGCAAAGATTGCACACCGGGGTGTGGGTCGCTTCACCGGCATCCACCTCTCTCTCGTGAGTTTACACGCGTTTATAGGGTGAAACTCCCGTATCGGACAAAACGTCGTGAATCTTATGAAGAGTTGTGTTCTACCAATGTCTATTAAGTTGCTATGGACTACCCTAACACAACCAAGCAACTAGTTCCACATTGCTACCCTTTCGACGCCGTTACCGTGTGTTTCCGTATAAAGTCCGGTATTCCTCCAGCGGGTCTAGGGTTGCACCGGAGGGGGGTCTACGGAGCGTCTGGATGCCAAAACAAGCTAGGGGGTGCCACACCAAGTTAGTATAGTTGTGTTGTGTGCTTGGATGGCAAAGATTGCACTCCGGGTGCGGGCCGCTTCACCGGCATCCACTTCTCTCTCGTGAGTTTTACACGCGCTTATAGGGTGAAACTCCCGTATCGGACGAAACGTCGTGAATCTTCCGAAGAGTTGTGTTCACCAATGTCTATTAGGTCACTATGGACTACCCTAACACAACCAAGAAACTAGTTCCACATTGCTACCCACTTTCGACGCCGTTACCGCGTGTTTCCGTATAAGTCCGGTATTCCTCCAGCGGTCTAGGGTTGCACCGGAGGGGGGTCTACGGAGCGTCTGGATGCCAAAACAAGCTAGGGGTGCCACACCAAGTTATAGTTGTTGTGCTTTGGATGGCAAAGATTGCACTCCGGGGTGCGGGCCGCTTCACCGGCATCCACTTCTCTCGTGAGTTTACACGCGCTTATAGGGTGAAACTCCCGTATCGGACGAAACGTCGTGAATCTTCCGAAGAGTTGTGTTGTACCAATATGTATTGGGTTGCTATGGACTACGCTAACACAACCAAGCAACTAGTTTCACATTGCTACCCCCCTTTCGACGCCGTTACCGCCTGTTTCCGTATAAGTCCGGTATTTCTCCAACGGGTCTAGGGTTTCACCGGAGGTGGGGCTACGGAGCGTCAGGATCCCAAAACAAACTAGAGGGTGCCATACCAAGTTAGTATAGTTGTGTTGTGTGCTTTTGATGGCAAAGATTGCACTCCGGGGTGTGGGCCGCTTCACCGGCATCCACTTCTCTCTCGTGAGTTTACACGCGCTTATAGGGTGAAACTCGCGTATCGAACGAAACGTCGTGAATCTTCCGAAGAGTGTGTTCTACCAATGTCTATTAGGTCGCTATGGACTACCCTAACACAACCAAGCAACTAGTTCCACATTGCTACCCACTTTCGACGCCGTTACCGCGTGTTTCCGTATAAGTCCGGTATTTCTCCAGCGGGTCTAGGGTTTCACCGGAGGGGGGGTCTACGGAGCGTCTGGATGCCAAAACAAGCTAGGGGTGCCATACCAAGTTAGTATAGTTGTGTTGTGCTTTGGATGGCAAAGATTGCACTCCGGGGTGCGGGCCGCTTCACCGGCATCCACTTCTCTCTCGTGAGTTTACACGCGCTTATAGGGTGAAACTCCCGTATCGGACGAAACGTCGTGAATCTTCCGAAGAGTTGTGTTTGTACCAATGTGTATTGGGTTGCTATGGACTACCCTAACACAACCAAGCAACTAGTTCCACATTGCTACCCCCTTTCGACGCCGTTACCTCGTGTTTCCGTATAAGTCCTGTATTTCTCCAGCGGGTCTAGGGTTTCACCGGAGGGGGGGCTACAGAGCGTCTGCATCCCAACAAAATCTAGGGGTGCCATACCATGTTATTATAGTTGTTTTTTGTTCTTTGGATGGCAAAGATTGCACTCCGGGGTGTGGGCCGCTTCACCGGCATCCACCTCTCTCTCGTGAGTTTACACGCGTTTATAGGGTGAAACTCCCGTATCGGACGAAACGTCGTGAATCTTCCGAAGAGTTGTGTTGTACCAATGTGTATTGGGTTGCTATGGACTACCCTAACACAACCAAGCAACTAGTTCCACATTGCTACCCCCTTTCGACGCCGTTACCTCGTGTTTCCGTATAAGTCCTGTATTTCTCCAGCGGGTCTAGGGTTTCACCGGAGGGGGGCTACAGAGCGTCTGCATCCCAACAAAATCTAGGGGTGCCATACCATGTTATTATAGTTGTTTTTTGTTCTTTGGATGGCAAAGATTGCACTCCGGGGTGTGGGCCGCTTCACCGGCATCCACCTCTCTCTCGTGAGTTTACACGCGTTTATAGGGTGAAACTCCCGTATCGGACGAAACGTCGTGAATCTTCCGAAGAGTTGTGTTCTACCAATGTCTATTAGGTTGCTATGGACTACCCTAACACAACCAAGAAACTAGTTCCACATTGCTACCCCCTTTCGACGCCGTTACCTCGTGTTTCCGTATAAGTCCGGTATTTCTCCAGCGGGTCTAGGGTTTCACCCGAGGGGGGGGGGGCTACAGAGCGTCTGCATCCCAACAAAATCTAGGGGTGCCATACCATGTTATTATAGTTGTTTTTTGTTCTTTGGATGGCAAAGATTGCACTCCGGGGTGTGGGCCGCTTCACCGGCATCCACCTCTCTCTCGTGAGTTTACACGCGTTTATAGGGTGAAACTCTCGTATCGGACGAAACGTCGTGAATCTTCCGAAGAGTTGTGTTCTACCAATGTCTATTAGGTTTCTATGGACTACCCTAACAGAACCAAGCAACTAGTACCACATCTCTACACCCTTTCGACGCCGTTACCGCGTGTTTCCGTATAAGTCCGGTATTTCTCCAGCGGAGGTAGGGTTTCACCGGAGGGGGCTCTACGGAGCGTCAGGATCCCAAAACAAGCTAGAGGGTGCCATACCATGTTATTATAGTTGTATTGTCTGCTCTGGATGGCAAAGATTGCACACCGGGGTGTGGGTCGCTTCACCGGCATCCACCTCTCTCTCGTGAGTTTACACGCGTTTATAGGGTGAAACTCCCGTATCGGACAAAACGTCGTGAATCTTATGAAGAGTTGTGTTCTACCAATGTCTATTAAGTTGCTATGGACTACCCTAACACAACCAAGCAACTATTTCCACATTGCTACCCACTTTCGACGCCGTTACCGTGTGTTTCCGTATAAGTCCGGTATTCCTCCAGCGGGTCTAGGGTTGCACCGGAGGGGGTCTACGGAGCGTCTGGATGCCAAAACAAGCTAGGGGGTGCCACACCAAGTTAGTATAGTTGTGTTGTGTGCTTTGGATGGCAAAGATTGCACTCCGGGGTGCGGGCCGCTTCACCGGCATCCACTTCTCTCTCGTGAGTTTACACGCGCTTATAGGGTGAAACTCCCGTATCGGACGAAACGTCGTGAATCTTCCGAAGAGTTGTGTTCTACCAATGTCTATTAGGTCGCTATGGACTACCCTAACACAACAAACTAGTTCCACATTGCTACCCACTTTCGACGCCGTTACCGCGTGTTTCCGTATAAGTCCGGTATTCCTCCAGCGGGTCTAGGGTTGCACCGGAGGGGGGTCTACGGAGCGTCTGGATGCCAAAACAAGCTAGGGGGTGCCACACCAAGTTAGTATAGTTGTGTTGTGTGCTTTGGATGGCAAAGATTGCACTCCGGGGTGCGGGCCGCTTCACCGGCATCCACTTCTCTCTCGTGAGTTTACACGCGCTTATAGGGTGAAACTCCCGTATCGGACGAAACGTCGTGAATCTTCCGAAGAGTTGTGTTGTACCAATATGTATTGGGTTGCTATGGACTACGCTAACACAACCAAGCAACTAGTTTCACATTGCTACCCCCTTTCGACGCCGTTACCGCCTGTTTCCGTATAAGTCCGGTATTTCTCCAACGGGTCTACGGTTTCACCGGAGGTGGGCTACGGAGCGTCAGGATCCCAAAACAAACTAGAGGGTGCCATACCAAGTTAGTATAGTTGTGTTGTGTGCTTTTGATGGCAAAGATTGCACTCCGGGGTGTGGGCCGCTTCACCGGCATCCACTTCTCTCTCGTGAGTTTACACGCTTATAGGGTGAAACTCGCGTATCGAACGAAACGTCGTGAATCTTCCGAAGAGTTGTGTTCTACCAATGTCTATTAGGTCGCTATGGACTACCCTAACACAACCAAGCAACTAGTTCCACATTGCTACCCCCTTTCGACACCGTTACCGCGTGTTTCCGTATAAGTCCGGTATTTCTCCAGCGGGTCTAGGGTTTCACCGGAGGGGGGGTACGGAGCGTCTGGATGCCAAAACAAGCTAGGGGGTGCCATACCAAGTTAGTATAGTTGTGTTGTGTGCTTTGGATGGCAAAGATTGCACTCCGGGGTGCGGGCCGCTTCACCGGCATCCACTTCTCTCTCGTGAGTTTACACGCGCTTATAGGGTGAAACTCCCGTATCGGACGAAACGTCGTGAATCTTCCGAAGAGTTGTGTTGTACCAATGTGTATTGGGTTGCTATGGACTACCCTAACACAACCAAGCAACTAGTTCCACATTGCTACCCCCTTTCGACGCCGTTACCTCGTGTTTCCGTATAAGTCCTGTATTTCTCCAGCGGGTCTAGGGTTTCACCGGAGGGGGGGCTACAGAGCGTCTGCATCCCAACAAAATCTAGGGGTGCCATACCATGTTATTATAGTTGTTTTTTGTTCTTTGGATGGCAAAGATTGCACTCCGGGGTGTGGGCCGCTTCACCGGCATCCACCTCTCTCTCGTGAGTTTACACGCGTTTATAGGGTGAAACTCCCGTATCGGACGAAACGTCGTGAATCTTCCGAAGAGTTGTGTTCTACCAATGTCTATTAGGTTGCTATGGACTACCCTAACAGAACCAAGCAACTAGTACCACATTGCTACCCCCTTTCGACGCCGTTACCGCGTGTTTCCGTATAAGTCCGGTATTTCTCCAGCGGAGGTAGGGTTTCACCGGAGGGGGCTCTACGGAGCGTCTCGATGCCAACACAAGCTAGGGGTGCCATACCATGTTATTATAGTTGTTTTTTGTTCTTTGGATGGCAAAGATTGCACTCCGGGGTGTGGGCCGCTTCACCGGCATCCACCTCTCTCTCGTGAGTTTACACGCGTTTATAGGGTGAAACTCCCGTATCGGACGAAACGTCGTGAATCTTCCGAAGAGTTGTGTTCTACCAATGTCTATTAGGTTGCTATGGACTACCCTAACACAACCAAGAAACTAGTTCCACATTGCTACCCCCTTTCGACGCCGTTACCTCGTGTTTCCGTATAAGTCCGGTATTTCTCCAGCGGGTCTAGGGTTTCACCCGAGGGGGGGGGGCTACAGAGCGTCTGCATCCCAACAAAATCTAGGGGTGCCATACCATGTTATTATAGTTGTTTTTTGTTCTTTGGATGGCAAAGATTGCACTCCGGGGTGTGGGCCGCTTCACCGGCATCCACCTCTCTCTCGTGAGTTTACACGCGTTTATAGGGTGAAACTCTCGTATCGGACGAAACGTCGTGAATCTTCCGAAGAGTTGTGTTCTACCAATGTCTATTAGGTTTCTATGGACTACCCTAACAGAACCAAGCAACTAGTACCACATCTCTACACCCTTTCGACGCCGTTACCGCGTGTTTCCGTATAAGTCCGGTATTTCTCCAGCGGAGGTAGGGTTTCACCGGAGGGGGGGCTACGGAGCGTCTGGATGCCAACACAAGCTAGGGGGTGCCATACCAAGTTAGTATAGTTGTGTTGTGTGCTTTTTATGGCAAATATTGCACTCCGGGGTGTGGGCCGCTTCACCGGCATCCACTTCTCTCTCGTGAGTTTACACGCGCTTATAGGGTGAAACTCGCGTATCGGACGAAACGTCGTGAATCTTCCGAAGAGTTGTGTTCTACCAATGTCTATTAGGTCGCTATGGACTACCCTAACACAACCAAGAAACTAGTTCCACATTGCTACCCACTTTCGACGCCGTTACCGCGTGTTTCCGTATAAGTCCGGTATTCCTCCAGCGGGTCTAGGGTTGCACCGGAGGGGGGTCTACGGAGCGTCTGGATGCCAAAACAAGCTAGGGGGTGCCACACCAAGTTAGTATCGAGCACCAATCCGAGCTTAGCCTCTTCAAAGGCAAACTTGGAACTTCTGGCAGCCACAAGATGCAAGAATTGAGTCACAGCGTGTGGACCGATATAAGCTTGTATATCCTTACAAACCTACAAGAGGCGGCAGAGTACCAAGAGTAAGTGCTCTCCACGGTAATTGTATCGCAACTCTTCACAAAATTCTGGGACCAAAACACTCAAGTTTCCCTTATTTTTTGTAGGGAATTTGTGGCGAAATATTGGTCGAGTGCCGACGAACCTACCATACACGAGGAGGACAAGTTACTCCGTGAGGGTGCCGGTAACAACCAACCAAATTACATTGATTGGTTACGAGGCAAAGTACTTTCTATTTCCCCTCGCTAATGTTTAACATACCTATCACGTCTTACTTGCCGCTAAATTAACGCTTTCCGGTTGAACCTACAGGCTAACGTAGACCATGATATGAACGAGGAGCTGAGAACCGTTGCCATGAGTTTTCACTATAAGGTCCGTAGGTACGACACTTACGACGTCAATGGGTTTCGCTTCCGAACCAACATCTACGAGCAGCTTCGGCCTAATCGAAGCACAACAAATAGCGGAGTGTTAACCGTATGCAATGGAGTAGAATACTACGGAATACTTGAAGAAATATACGAACTACAATGGAAAAGACTAGGAGGACCGCATCCTAAGGTTGTTCTTTTCAAGTGCAAGTGGTTCGATCCGGTGCATTATAGAGGAGAACCGGCTGTTGGGCTAGTCGAAATTAATCGAGAAAAGATATTGGACTGCCCAGATGTCTATATCGTGGCTCAAGAGGCGACGCAAGTATATTACCTCCCATACGCGTGCACTATCCCTCGTCTGCGGGATTACGATGTCCCGTACAAGGTGTCGCCATATGGTAAATTGCCAATGCCAATCGACTCCGACTATAACCCTCTCATAAACACGGACACATATGAGGGAGAATTCTTCCAAGAGGACGATGGTCTCACCGGCCATTTCGTGATCGACTTGACGGGAGGTGAGGATATGGAAGTAGACGTTGGCGGTGACGACGTCGAAGAAGAGGTTGAGGACCTTGAGGACTTGGCATTACTCGAGCGGTTAAGTGCACAGAACAACCACACCGCCGAAGAGGGGGAGCCCGACGTTGATGACACGCGTGATAGTGATGATGAGGCCGACGTTGATGACACTAGTGCTCCAGATCCAGATGATCCCGACACAAACCAATATATGTATGCTCTGTAGTAAATTTACTTAGTTCATTTTCTTTCCATGCTTTACATTTATTTCTGTTTGCTCCACATGCTTTTCATTTATTTCTTATTTGCCTCAAATGCTTTATATTAATTACTAATTGGTTTAATGTTTGTCATTGCAGGCCACAGCAACATGGTAGGACCCAGAGCAGGCAGGAGGACCCCCTTGGGCGAGCCCGAGTCGTCCAGGGGCGGCAGAAGGGCACGAGGAAGGGGCGGCCGATCGACGCGGTGTACCAGGAGTCCCTCCGGCAGGAGCAGGAGCGGAGGGCACAGGAGGGAAGCGGCGGAGGTTCCAGAACCGCCGCTACGTCGACTAGGACCGACAGTACTAGGAGGAGGAGGCAGAGGACGGAGGGGAGACTGGCCGAGGGAAGGAGGTCATGGTGGAGGAGCCGCAGAGGCACGAGCAGGACATGGAGGAGCAGGAGAGGGAGCAGGAGGACTATCTCCCACCACCTGATGGCACGGAGGAGGACGACGAGGAGGAGGAGGAGGGGGAGAGCAGGAGGTCACCAGCAAGGTGTACCTGCGGGGTCCGGTGTCGCTCCCAAACGACGTGCCCACCGCGTCTCGACCTTTGCTTCAGCCACAGGGCACCGGGTAAGATTTATAGTAATTATATTTATTTCGCGCTACTCTGTCTATTGTTTTACAATTATTCTTGTATTTTGCATCATACATCTATTGTAAATATTGGAACTAATATTTTTTTGCTCTCTGATCTTACAAACAGGTTCAAGAGGCTCGGTCCGGGGCGTAGCGTGTCGCACGTCCTGGGTGCTCTTCTCAAGACCCACTACCCCCGGGATGGTGTCACGCGGTGATGGCACTCCAGCAGTGCCAGCTGTTCGCTGGTTGGACTACAAGCTCGGCGCGGACATCACCCACGGCACCAAGTATGAGGCCGTGCTCCAGGATTTCTGGGTAAGTAAAAGCTACCATATTTCCTGAACTACATCTCATCGAATGAACTAACACCACATCTTTTGTTTAATTGTAGCGGTACTTTCGATGCGCTGAGGGGCAGGAGGAGGTGTCCCGGAAGATCCTCACGACGAAGGCGGTCAAGGCGGTGACAGACATGCTCTACGAGGCCCGTATCGCCGCCGTGGTCCGGATCGAGGCGACGAAGGGGTTGGTCTGCGAGAGGAAGAACGCCATCAAGAAGTACCCCTCCGCCCAGGAGTATAACTCGGTAAAATTGCTTCTTCTTATTCCTCATGCATGTCAAACACTTGTACTTTTTGTTCATACATACTAACCTCGTAATCTTTTATGTAGGCGAAGCCTACCTGGTGCGCCCACCACGCGGATGCGTGGTCCCAGCTGTCCCACATGTGGGACTCTGACGCGTGGAAGGCAAGAATGCCGCCGGTAGGAAGAACCGGCTCCTGGTGAAGTCCTATCACCATCAGGGTAGCCGTCTGTTTCGGGCTACGCCGAGATCTATGTAAGTGCAATTTCTTTCTGCAAGTTCTTCATGCATTCTTACTTATGGTGGAACAATATGTGCTCTTCTAACCGTGTTATTTTCTATTGCAGGCGGCTCACAATAAGGTGGCGGAGCCAAACTCCTACCAGGCCTTCTTCATGGCGAAGGTGGCACCCGCCAAGCAGGCGAAGCCATATGATCCCAACCTCGGAGAAGAGGCGTATGGTAAGCCCACCGAGCGCAAGAAGAACTACGACGGCTCCTTCAAGGGCAGGGAGGGGGAGGACGCTGACCCGAGCTCCCAGGACTTTGACCCGTTCCTGGTCATGGTGTCTGGGGGCGGGAAGAGGCACGGACGGCCTTCTGTTGGAGCGAGCGCCTTCCCCGTCGAGACCGAGAGCCTCCCTGCCATCAAGGCTCGGGCGACGAGCTCCAGCCTCCCGATCCTGAGGCGCGACGAGCCTGCACGTGACTTAGCTACGGTTAGTTTTGTGAACCTTTCATTTATTCTTTTTGCATGGTTTCGTCCTAACAACTACAAACCATGTCACCTGAATAGGAGTTGGCGGCGATGCGGCAGCAGGCCGAGGAGCAGCGGCGGGATGCCCAGGAGCAGCGGCAGCTGGTCGAGGAGCAGCGGCAGCTGGCCGAGGAGCAGCGGCAGCTGGCCGAGGAGCAGCGGCGCCAGCTCGAGTTGCAGCGGCAACAGATGGAGGAGCAGGTGAGGCAGATGGCAGCGGTGCAGATGCAGATGTCGTGGCTAGCGGTGAGTTTCATTCAAATTGCATAGTAGAGGTAGTCTTCTCGGCTATTACTAACCCGGTTTCTAAAACATACTATGCAGTCGCAGATGCCGCAGATGCCGCAGATGCCGCTTATTGGAGCCGGAGCCGGAGCCGGAGCCGGACAGATGGTGATTCACCAATCACCGAACGCTACCGTAAGTTAACATTTCCTTCTAACTTGTATCATGTCCTTCTAACTGGTGTCGTTTCCGTATAACTTGTATAATTTCCTTCTAACTTGTATCATTTCCTTCTAACTGCTTGCAGGGTACTGGTGCCTCTGCCGCGGGGTCGAACGCATCGCCCATGTCCACTACCGCACCTCAGCCACGAGAGCAGACAGGAGCAGAGTGGTGAGTTTGCTAAACCTACTATATTCCGCGTCAAAACTTACTTTCATGTCTCACTTAGACTTAGATCCATCTGTCGATTTGCTACTCGTCAGGTTTGCCGAATTTCTTGCTTCACTGCCTGAGTGGTGAGAGTGCAAAGTTTGATGTCTATGTCAATTATGTGTCATTTTGCATTCAAATGTTTCCATTCTCATGTCAATGTCGCTTTCTCTCATGTTCTAGATGGATTGGAGCTCGGAGGGGACATCGATGGCATCAGGACTTCCCGGATGTTTCCATTTATCATGCAACATCGATGTAATGATGAACCCATTGTAAATAATGATGCTATGGATGCTATGAATGATATTTGTGCTATTATGGATGATTTTGTGCCGTTTCGATGCATTTTGGATGCAATTTGGTGTTGCTGTGATGATTATTGAATGTTATATCTATTGTGCAGTGTATTCTGTGATTTTGAACTGTAATGTTGAATGAAAACAAAAAAAAAATTCATTTTTTTGACCTCTTTCCCGTGTGCTTGCACACGGCAAAGAATTTTTTCACTCTTTGCCGTGTGCAAGCACACGGTAAAGAGGCCACGTGGAGCAAGCCTGTACGACCTGGCATTTTTGGCAACTCTTTACCGTGTGCTTGCACACGGCAAAGATCTCTAAATCTTTCCCGTGTGCAAGCACACGGTAAAGATTGCCACGGATGACAAGATGGTGGGAGGGCCAGCGGGGCCCATCTGTCGTGTGCTTGCACACGGGAAAGACTGACAGGTGTGGCCCACGGTGGGTTGAAAAGGTGGGCCCAACATGTCAGTCTTTGCCGTGTGCAAGCACACGGCAAAGATTCAAAATTCTTTGCCGTGTGCTTGCACACGGGAAAGACTGACATGTTGGGCCCACCTTTTCCCGTTCCCGTTTCGTGCGCGGCCAAGTGTGGGTGGGACCCATTTTTATCTTTACCGTGTGCCACGACAATATGCACACGGGAAAGATTTTTTACCGTGCAATTATCTACCGTGTAATCTTTCCCGTGTGCCACGACGAAAAGCACACGGGAAAGACTTTACCGTGCGTTGTTTTCCCTTTACCGTGTGCTTCTGGCACACGGGAAAGGGGTTTTCTCCCGTAGTGTCTAATCAATTGGCGACATGAGGTGGTCCGTGCTCACGTGCGCGTAACGGATATAACTGCTATTCCGTACCACAAAATAATCATGTAACGGATATAACTGCTATTCCGTACCACAATTCGAGATTGAGATGGCAGAAGGGGATGTGATCATGGGAGAGGGTGATGAGAATGATTTTAATGGCCCTGGAAATAATGGGGGTGACGGGCAAGGAAAAGAAAAACAAGAGGGAGCTCAGTTTGATGATGTGGGAAATAACCGTGCTGAAATTAAGGATCAAATCGATGACGGTAAAAATGCAACACCAGGAGTGGTGCTCCCTGCTTCTATAACCAAGACTGTATGCCTTCAACCAAGCATACGTTTTGGAAGTTTTCTAATAGATGGAGTGACATGGTGGAAGAGGAGGAAGAGATCTCAACAAGGGAAGCTTTGACAAATGTGGGCAGTGTCTTATTTGAGTCTCATACGCGAGCGAATAAACCAGCTGATGTTGATCCTACGATGGTGGTTCAAGTGCAGCCGGAAGGTGCTTTACCAGGATCCTATGCTTTCAGCTCTGTGTCCCCTGGCAGGGAAGACGTTGCCAATGAAGGGGTTTCCGGGTCCGAATTTTCTGGCAGGACATGTGCGCTGGGTGGTGCTGCTGTGTCTGCACACGGGCAGGGCACATTTTCGTCGAGATCTCCTACCGCAGCCGACACGACTGCCCGTACTCTACACCGAGCATTGAAGCATGTTTGGCTATTGCTACTTGAGAGTGTACTCCTCATATGTCAGCTACACCGTCGAGGGAGGAGATCATTGCTTTTGGAGGCATTCCGGAGTCCATGGCGGCGGGGTTACCCTTGAGCGAACGCATTCGGGCGCAGCCAAACGCGGATGCACCACAGATGGAGCGAGCTATGGAACGGTCCAATTCTAGCAACATGTCACGTGCGGTCATCACTCCTAAGCTTTCTTTTTGCAATATTTACGATATTAGTATCTTAGCTAGAGCTAGTAAGCTGGGGGTTTCGTTGGGTAAATCTCCTTCTGAAATTACTTGTTCAGTTAAGAATTTAATAAATATTGAAAAGGATAGAGCGTTAATAATTTTGGATAAAAACTTGAGTAAAAATGATGAGAACCCACGCAATCTTTTTGTTTCCAAAGTCTCTGGACTCTACGAGGATCTAGCAGATGAGGATTTTGTTGGACTGGAAGATCATACGGATCGATCATGCCATCTTCCAAATTCTAAACGTGGGCGTAAGAAAGTTGTTGTAGACAAAATAAATCTGAGAAGAAGTGCTAGAGTTAAAAAATAATAAACAATGAAAGCTTTTATTTGGAATAGTGAAGGTTTCAGGGATCCAGTTTGAAACAATGAAAGATTTTATTTGCAATAATGAAAGCATTTAACGGTTCATGAATCTATACGTGATTACAAATTGGACATTTTAGCTTTGTTAGAAATAGGGCGATCTAGTTTTCGTGCGCATTTTTTAAGGAATTTGGTTGCTGGTAAGGATTTTTCGTGGTTCTTTCTTCCTCCCTACGGCAGGTCAGGTGGTATTTTAGTGGGTGTTAATATGGAATCACTGAGTGTTCGAGAAAGTTTATGCCGGTGAATTTTGTGTTAAGTTTCATTTAAAATCCAATGAAGGGTTTGAATGGAACTTTATTGCGGTTTATGGGGTAGCTCAAGAGGCGCGAAAACCCTTTTTTCTAGCTGAATTAGTGAGGGTTTGTGAATTGTAACGTACCTGCACTTAAAATTTGACAAGGTACCTGTGTATAGTGCAAACCCCTGGATCGATTTCATTTGCACACACAATTTAAGATGAATATCACAACATTGTATCATTATTACACGAATGATCCAGACTTGGTAAAATAAATTGTTCAAATACAACTTTGCATAGCACAAGGCTAGCTTAAAAGAGTACAACAGCGGAAAATTATTCTTCAAGGAGTCTCCATCATCTTCATGTGCCACAGGCGAAACATGTTAGTTGCAAACTCGAAACCTTAATCGTAATCTCACTCGTCATCTGAACAATCTGCAACAAAGAAAATTGTTGCAACGGAGTGGGTCAGAACCATTAAAAATGGATCTGGCAAGTGACACTATGTGGACACTTAATGGAATAACTCTAATAACCTATATGCATATTTGGCTGGTGGAGTTTGAGGCTAAATTGCACAAAGCCAATTTTTCCTAATTCTTTCAAAACAGTTTTCTTTTGTCAAAGCAGGTATGGCATGAAAACCATCCTCTTTTCCACCTTTGTTCAACCTTCAAAATTTAACTTCAGTAATTGGAATGTTGGGAAACCTCTATTGAATCCTTGATGAGCTGCTCAAATTGTCCGTAACCGGGGACACGGCTAAGTACTTAGTTTTAACTCTGCAGAGGTTGTGCACTTTCACCATGAGACCCAACAAACCCAAACTATCCTCAAGCACTCAATTTGTGCTAAGGAAAAGGAGAGAGTCGAGACGAGACCTCTGGGGAAAAGTCAAGGCAGAGCCATTATACCACATGGTTGCACGGGAAGCATCTTCACTTGGACAAAACTTTGGTCCCTTTGTACCTGGGTGGCAATCCTCAAGTGAACTCTCAGGTGAGAACCCCCACATACCATGGTCCTAAGTATAGTAAACTTTCTTAGGTGAAAACCCCCATGTACATGGTCCTGAGTAGCCACTCAACATAAACCATGCAAAACCACTTCCACCCAGATTATTCATTAACTTAGTAGATTTTAACATTTCCAGAAAGCAATTTTTGCATAGCATCAATAATTCTACTAAGTTGTCATGGGTGCTAGACACAACTAGTAAAGGAGATAGTAGTTTTAGCATAGCAATACTATCCAACTCATGCAATAGAAGAAATACACTAAGTCATGCATAGAAAATACATAGGAAATTTATGAGGGGTGTGCCACTTGCCTTGGCAATAGGAAGAGCAGGAGTGGCAGTTGCAAAAGCCTTCGTTTCTCTCTGAAAATTCTAACACAATAAAACAACCACAATAAACATACAGGAAAACCAACAAATCAATTGGAAAATATGCCATGTATGATGTGCAAAATATTCTAAGGCAAATGATATGCATGACATGCAAAAATTACTCAAGGCACATAGACAATAATAACTTAAACAAGTTAGCTAGGTCAAGGTCAAGGTTGGGAAACATGAATTTGATAAAATTGACTTAGAAAAATCTTCAGCTTGTATTCTAAGAATTTAGTCATAGAGACAAGGACTTGTTTTATGTCCAATGTGACAAATAGAAGAGAGAAGTTAGTCTTCAAGAACCATCTTCAGTCTTGTCATTCTTTTCTTGGTTTGAAGACTCCATTTCTTCTTGTAGACTTGAGGATTTGTAGACTTCATCATTTGGTGCCGCCACTAAGTTACATAGATAAGAAAAAAACAAGAAGAACTGAAAGAAAACACGACTTAGGGAAAAGTACGGGTTGATCATCTTGAAGCTCCTCTTGATTTTCTTCTAAGTACTTTTCTTCTTGGATATGCTTCTGACATTGCTAAGTCCTTCATGAGTTTTCTATCTTCATGTTGAAAATCTTCGAGTTGACAATTGTAGCATCCTCTCCATGGATTTTCACTAATCCAGACTTAGTGGTTTTCAACTAGGAGGGTCAACTAGGAAAAATAACTTAGAAATATTCTAAGGGCTTTGGTTTTTGTCTCTCTGGTCTAAGGTTAGTCCTTAGCACAAATTAGCTATAGAAAACATATTGAAAATAATTACAGAGAATGAACTAAGTCAAAAATAGTCACATGAGCATATAACAACCAAAACCCTTTTAACTTAGCCAAAAACTATATTGGGTGCAAGGGACTGTTAGCAAACATCATAAGGTATCCAAAAATATTTTATTTGCAATTTTTAGATGTATAGAATTTAAACTATGCCAAAAAATCACCAAAAAAAGCCTATTTAAATTTGAACCAATTTATGTTTGTCAAATTTGAATTTGGACAGTTCTAAAAGATTCTACGTGTTCAGGGATTTTCAAAAAGTCCTAGTTTGCTTAATTTGGATATACGGTTAAAAAGTAATGATAGACCTAAGTTGCAGGGGCTAAACTGAAAAGAAAACAGAAGAATCTTCGCGCTGAAGTCCCTGGCACGCTGAGCTGCCGCGATGATGACGGGGCGCTGACTGGATCCGACGTGGTCGCTGACTGGACTGCTGACTGGGCTGCTGACTGGGCTTTGACTACTGATTTTGACCAAAAATAAAGTTGCTCGGATGGGAAAACAATCTAAACAAAAGTTGTAAAGAATTACGTGCTCTTTCTAACTAGCACAAATATAACATCAGTTCATGAATAGTTTAGTCACAAATCACAATTTACCTTTCTGGTCCGAAACTTTGACCGTGAATAACTCCTAGCTCACTCGACCAAAAGAGGTGAGGTTTGGGGCAAACGAAAGGTCTCGATCAGGAGAACAACTTTGGTTATCAGCCCCGAAGATTTGAGATGGTTTTCTTCTCCTAAAAACGTCAAACGCAAACTGTATTGTAAAGAAAATTCCGTATCTCAACACAAAAAGTGTTCGAAAACAAAATTGTAGATCAGGGTTAACTCTAACTTCTCACCAAAGGAATTTCGATTTGAAGATCCGAGCACGAAGAGATCTAGGAATTACGAATTCAGATCTGAAAGATGGCGCTTCGAAATTCTTCCTCCACGGTTGATGAAAAGAGTTTAGGCCTCACGGGATGGAAAGATATTGGAGAGATCTTCAATATTGCTTCAGGCTCCGGTGCGATTCGAGATCGTTTTGGTGGGTAGATAAGCGAAATACTATTTTGCTGATTTGGTTTTCAGTGGGACGAAAAGAGGAAAAGAAATGCCGGCTGCCACAAATATTTATATAGGCTAATGGTCGGTGGAATAGCTTGGGCTCGAAGTTATGAACGTGTATCAACAAGCGGATCCGGATTTGGAGTCATATTTGTTGAGATATTCGCGTTTAACCGAATGTAGTTTAGAAAACACGTTTTCTGGAAAATTTGGTTCGATCATGCCTCTGTTATCTCGTTCGCTCGCTTCATGGGCCTGCCCAGTTCGGTCGATTTTTTTTTTTTACTATTTTCTTTATAACTTTTGATTTATAGATCCAAATGATTTCAAACCAATTTCTATAGTTTTGTAAAAACAAACACTTTGATTTAAACTCTCAAATAAGATCTTTCCAATTTAAATAAAATTCCAAAAAATTCAAAACGTGTTTAAATGGATTTTGACACTTAATGTCGGAAAAATATTTATGCCTCAATAAAATAATACAATTGGAAAATTAATTATTTTCCAATTATATACAAACAATACAACCAAGCATTTGACAAACATAGCACATATTTAAAATAATGTGAAGGGCATACCTTCCCCCCTTTTATTTTCTTAAATATGTTTTCAAGTGAAATTATAAATCCGCCATCTGAAAATCTTCAAATGCAACAATGAAATATGCTCACGAATGCATGCATATTTATTTTTTAAAGCAAAATACTTAGTAGTTTTTGAAAGTTTTAAATTTTTCTGATTTTTCAACTCTTTGAAAACTTGGTATGTTACAGACTACCACCCTTAAAAAGAATCTCGTCCGAGATTCGGAAAGGCTAGCAATAGTTGTGACTGCATGGCTACCACCCTTAAAAAGTTTTTGATGGTAGTGTAAAACTTCTAGATGCAAACTTGATTTATAATATACCTTCCACTTCTTCCACATTGATGTGGTTCACATATCCTTTATCAAATTGGCTTGGCAGCTGCTTCGGCCTTCTTTGCTGGGCACTCGTTGGCATAGTGGCCCTTGTTCTTGCACTTGTAACAAAGCACCTGGCTGATATCCCTGTATTCAGAGTTTGGGCGGGGTTGTCCATTCTTATGTTCGTGATCAGCTTGTCCATTTCCCTTGAGGCCTCCATTGCTTCCTTTAGATCCACCATTGTGATCCTGATTATTGTGGTGACTTCCTCCATTATGGTGTTTCCCATGTTTGTGACCATTGTTCCCATCATGGGTGGAGTGCCTCTTGAATGAAGGCTCAGCATGATGCTTGTTAATACTCAGCTTCCTCTTCCAGTTTGCTGCCTTCTTGATGTTATCCTCCAGTGTGATGGCTTGGTCAAGGAGTGCCTGATAGTTTGGAGCATATGCCACAGTCAAAGGAATCTTTAGGTCATCACTTAACCCTTTGAGGAATTTTGCCTTCCTTTTTGCATCAGTATCTACATCTTCAGGAGCATAACGGGACAGTGCAAGAAAGTCATCCATATACTCTTTGAGTGATCTGTTCCCCTGTCTCAGGTTCCTGAACTCTTCTTGCTTCAAGTTCATAATGCCTGAGGAGATATGAGCATTACGAAAGCCATCCTTGAAGTCCTCCCAAGTCAAGGTGTCCAGAGGGTGAGTGATTTGGAATGTTTCCCACCATTGGGCAGCAGGTCCTTCCAGCAATTGTGCGGTGAATTTCACCTTCTCATCGTCATCGCATTCAGTTGTCACCAGATCCTGTTGCACAGAACGCAGCCAATCATCAGCTACAATTGGTTCAGGCAGTTGAGAACTTGTTGGCTTAAGCCTTAGAAATCTGGCAAGCCTGTCCACTTGGGAGGTGGTGTGGTGGAGGTCCTTGTTGGTTGGCCATGAATTGAGCCATCATGGTCATCAGCTGAGTTTGGGCAGCCATCATCTGCTGCATCATAGCTTCATTGTCGTCGTTGTTGTTGTTGCCCTCAGGGTCACGACGAGGCATCTGTGGTTTAAGAATAGATGAGCAACAAGATAGACATGTCTAGAAGAAGTATTCCTACCCATACAAGCAACCACAACACACAACACAAACAAACACAACTCAAACCTAAACTTTTAAACTTTTCAATTGTCCTTACACCAAAATAATCCTACGGATGTTCGAAAAAAAATGCCTAAGTACTGCCATACCACAATTTGGTAGATCAATACTTCAAGGAGCGTTTATTATTCTATTTCCTAGGAATGGGGTCTAGTCTATTTCTTTTCTAAGTGCATCAAAATCATCTCCTATTTCTTTCAGCTCATCAAAGTACTTCTGGGTGTTATGGAGTCTAAAACGAAGCCCCCTTCCAAGGTTTTCGATGGCTTCCCAAGCTGCACTTCTTGCTGAATTGAAGAATGATGGGTACACTATTGGGTTTGTGTACATGCAGCAACCTTGAGTCTTATGGTCATTTCCCTTGTTCTTGTATATGTGGAGTTGCACCCACCAGTACTCTTTACCATCATCAGCTTTCATTGGAAATCCTTTGTAAACAATGTCTCCTTCATATCCCAAGTCCTTCATGATGTCCTTAAGTGTTCTTGGGAACTTAGTGTCACAATGAAGAGTCATGGTCATCTCTGGTCCTCTCCTGATTGATTCAATGAGGCTGATCATCTAAAAACCAGAGAAGAGGTTTAAGAAAGCAATTAGTTTAAGAAAGTTACAAGAATGATGGTAGAAACGTTTTAGACTTAGAGCAAATAAATTTTTATCCTAGTGGCTTTCTTATTTCTAACCAAACTTAGGGTTTCGAATCTACAGGCAACACAGTGCTCTGATACCATCTGTAACGTACCTGCACTTAAAATTTGGCAAGGTACCTGTGTATAGTGCAAACCCCTGGATCGATTTCATTTGCACACACAATTTAAGATGAATATCACAACATTGTATCATTATTACACGAATGATCCAGACTTGGTAAAATAAATTGTTCAAATACAACTTTGCATAGCACAAGGCTAGCTTAAAGAGTACAACAGCGAAAAATTATTCTTCAAGGTCTCCATCATCTTCATGTGCCACAGGCGAAACATGTTAGTTGCAAACTCGAAACCTTAATCGTAATCTCACTCGTCATCTGAACAATCTGCAACAAATAAAATTGTTGCAACGGAGTGGGTCAGAACCATTAAAAATGGATCTGGCAAGTGACACTATGTGGACACTTAATGGAATAACTCTAATAACATATATACATATTTGGCTGGTGGAGTTTGAGGCTAAATTGCACAAAGCCAATTTTTCCTAATTCTTTACAAAAAAGTTTTCTTTTGTCAAAGCAGGTATGGCATGAAAACCATCCTCTTTTCCACCTTTGTTCAACCTTCAAAATTTAACTTCAGTAATTGGAATGTTGGGAAACCTCCATTGAATCCTTGATGAGCTGCTCAAATTGTCCGTAACCGGGACACGGCTAAGTACTTAGTTTTAACTCTGCAGAGGTTGTGCACTTTCACCATGAGACCCAACAAACCCAAACTATCCTCAAGCACTCAATTTGTGCTAAAGGAAAAGGAGAGAGTCGAGACGAGACCTCTGGGGAAAAGTCAAGGCAGAGCCATTATACCACATGGTTGCACGGGAAGCATCTTCACTTGGACAAAACTTTGGTCCCTTTGTACCTGGGTGGCAATCCTCAAGTGAACTCTCAGGTGAGAACCCCCACATACCATGGTCCTAAGTATAGTAAACTATCTTAGGTGAAAACCCCCATGTACATGGTCATGAGTAGCCACTCAACATAAACCATGCAAAACCACTTCCACCCAGATTATTCATTAACTTAGTAGATTTTAACATTTCCAGAAAGCAATTTTTGCATAGCATCAATAATTCTACTAAGTTGTCATGGGTGCTAGACACAACTAGTATAAAGGAGATAGTAGTTTTAGCATAGCAATACTATCCAACTCATGCAATAGAAGAAATACACTAAGTCATGCATAGAAAATACATAGGAAATTTATGAGGGGTGCCACTTGCCTTGGCAATAGGAAGAGCAGGAGTGGCAGTGCAAAAGCCTTCGTTTCTCTCCGAAAATTCTAACACAATAAAACAACCACAATAAACATACAGGAAAACCAACAAATCAATTGGAAAATATGCCATGTATGATGTGCAAAATATTCTAAGGCAAATGATATGCATGACATGCAAAAATTACTCAAGGCACATAGACAATAATAACTTAAACAAGTTAGCTAGGTCAAGGTCAAGGTTGGGAAACATGAATTTGATAAAATTGACATAGAAGAATTTAGTCATAGAGACAAGGACTTGTTTTATGTCCAATGTGACAAATAGAAGAGAGAAGTTAGTCTTCAAGAACCATCTTCAGTCTTGTCATTCTTTTCTTGGTTTGAAGACTCCATTTCTTCTTGTAGACTTGAGGATTTGTAGACTTCATCATTTGGTGCCGCCACTAAGTTACATAGATAAGAAAAAAACAAGAAGAACTGAAAGAAAACAAGACTTAGGGAAAAGTAGGGGTTGATCATCTTGAAGCTCCTCTTAATTTTCTTCTAAGTACTTTTCTTCTTGGATATGCTTCTGACATTGCTAAGTCCTTCATGAGTTTTCTATCTTCATGTTGAAAATCTTCGAGTTGACAATTGTAGCATCCTCTCCATGGATTTTCACTAATCCAGACTTAGTGGTTTTCAACTAGGAGGGTCAACTAGGAAAAATAACTTAGAAATATTCTAAGGGCATTGGTTTTTGTCTCTCTGGTCTAAGGTTAGTCCTTAGCACAAATTAGCTATAGAAAACATATTGAAAATAATTACAGAGAATAAACTAAGTCAAAAATAGTCACATGAGCATATAACAACCAAAACCCTTTTAACTTAGCCAAAAACTATATTGGGTGCAAGGGACTGTTAGCAAACATCATAAGGTATCCAAAAATATTTTATTTGCAATTTTTAGATGTATAGAATTTAAACTATGCCAAAAAATCACCAAAAAAAGCCTATTTTAATTTGAACCAATTTATGTTTGTCAAATTTGAATTTGGACAGTTCTAAAAGATTCTACGTGTTCAGGGTTTTTCAAAAAGTCCTAGTTTGCTTAATTTGGATATACGGTTAAAAAGTAATGATAGATCTAAGTTGCAGGGGCTAAACTGAAAAGAAAACAGAAGAATCTTCGCGCTGAAGTCCCTGGCACGATGTGCTGACGCGATGATGACGGGGCGCTGACTGGATCCGACGTGGTCGCTGACTGGACTGCTGACTGGGCTGCTGACTGGGCTTTGACTACTGATTTTGACCAAAAATAAAGTTGCTCGGATGGGAAAACAATCTAAACAAAAGTTGTAAAGAATTACGTGCTCTTTCTAACTAGCACAAATATAACATCAGTTCATGAATAGTTTAGTCACAAATCACAATTTACCTTTCTGGTCCGAAACTTTGACCGTGAATAACTCCTAGCTCGCTCGACCAAAAGAGGTGAGGTTTCGGGCAAACGAAAGGTCTTGATCAGGAGAACAACTTTGGTTATCAGCCCTGAAGATTTGAGATGGTTTTCTTCTCCGAAAAACGTCAAACGCAAACTGTATTGTACAGAAAATTCCGTATGTCAAAACAAAAAGTGTTAAAAAAAAATTGTAGATCAGGGTTAAATCTAACTTCTCACAAAGGAATTTCGATTTGAAGATCCGAACCCGAAGAGATCTAGGAATTACGAATTCAGATCTGAAAGATGGCGCTTCGAAATTCTTCCTCCACGGTTGATGAAAAGAGTTGAGGCCTCTCGGGATGGAAAGATATTGGAGAGATCTTCAATATTGCTTCAGGATCCGGTGCGATTCAAGATCGTTTTGGTGGGTAGATAAGCGAAATACTATTTTGCTGATTTGGTTTTCGGTGGGACGAAAAGGGGAAAAGAAATGCCGGCTGCTACAAATGTTTATATAGGCTAATGGTTGATGGAATAGCTTGGCTCGAAGTTATGAACGCGTAGCAACAAGCGGATCCGGATTTGGAGTCATATTTGTTGATATATTCGCGTTTAACCGAAGGTAGTTTAGAAAACACGTTTTATGGAAAATTTGGTTTGCCTCGTTCGCTCGCTTCATGGGCCGGCCCAGTTCAGCCGATTTTTTTTTTACTGTTTTCTTTATAACTTTTGATTTATAGATCCAAATGATTTCAAATCAATTTCTATAGTTTTGTAAAAACAAACACTTTGATTTAAACTCTCAAATAAAATCTTTCCAATTTAAATAAAATTCCAAAAAATTCAAAACGTGTTTAAATGGATTTTGACACTTAATGTCGGAAAAATATTTATGCCTCAATAAAATAATACAATTGGAAAATTAATTATTTTCCAATTATATACAAATAATACAACCAAGCATTTGACAAACATAGCACATAATTAAAATAATGTGATGGGCATACCTTGCCCCCTTTTATTTTCTTAAATATGTTTTCAAGTCAAATTATAAATCTGTCATCTGAAAATCTTCAAATGCAACAATGAAATATGCTCATGAATGCATGCATGATTTTGTTTTTAAAGCAAAATACTTAGTAGTTTTTGAAAGCTTTAAATTTTTCTGATTTTTTAACTTTTTGAAAACTTGGTATGTTACATGAATCCACCTCGCTACCTTTGTTAGTAGGAGGGGATTTTAATTTTATTCGAGGACCTCATGAAAAGAATAATTCAAATTATGATGCTCGATGGCCGTTTACGTTTAATGACATTATCCAGAGTCTAAGTCTGAAGGAGATTGAACTTTCGGGTAGGCAATACACTTGGGCCAGTCGTAGAGATACACCCACGTATGAGAAGTTGGATCGTCTCCTTGCGGGTGTGGATTAGCAACAAAAACTTTCGTTGGTAACTGTGCAAGCTTTACCACGGACATGTTCAGATCATACCCCACTACTAATTGATTCGGGTGAACAAGCTCACCTGGGTAATTCGTCCTTGTTTTCTTTCGAACTAGCCTGGCTTGAGGAGGACGGCTTTTTTTATATGATTTGTAAGGAATGGCAAGCAAGTATTGCAGGTGACACGGCAATTGAAATTTAGCAAAACAAAATAAGGCACTTAAGACGCTTTCTTAGGGGATGGGCACGTCATAGAAGTGGGATTTATAGAAAGAAAAAAGAAAGATTATTAGGTATTATTGATTACCTGGATATTAAAGATGAAAATATTCCTCTTAACCCTTCAGAACGTGAAGAGTTGAGAAAGGCGAATGATAGTTTATCGAAATTAAAACGAGACGAAGAATAAAAATGGGATCAGAGAGCCAAGGTGAAAAATGTGCAAGAAGGTGGAAATAATACGAAATATTTCCACCTAATTGTGAATGGAAAAAATTGAAAGAAGAAAATTTTCGAATTAGAACAAGAGGAAGGAACTATAGTAGGGGATGAAAACCTAAAAGTTTATATTACTGAGTATAATAAAAAGCTATTTGGAGCACCGACCCAAAATATTTTTTAATTATATGAGAAAAGGATTTCGGACATCCCCCAAATTTCGCGAGCAGAGAATGAAATCCTTACGGCGGGTTTTACAGCGGATGATGTACTTGATGCTATTATGCAAATGGAGCATAATAAGGCCCCGGGACCAGACGCGTTCCCCGCTGAATTTTATGAAACATTTTGGAAAGTTATTTATAAAGATCTAATGGCTATGTTTGTTCCGTTGCAACAATGGTCATTACCATTATATAAGCTTAATTTCGGAGTGATCACTCTTCTGCCAAAAAAAGAGGATGGTATTCAGATTCAGCAGTTCAGACCGATTTGTCTATTAAATGTGAGTTTTAATATCTTTACGAAGGTCGAAACAAATCGTATAACAAAAATTGCGCACAAAGTTATTAAACCAACCCAAACAGCTCTTATGCCAGGACGACATATCCTAGAGGGGGTAGTTTATCTACACGAAATTATCCATGAACTTCACTGGAAGAAAATGGATGGGGTTTTATTTAAGATTGATTTTTAAAAAGGCTAAGATAAACTAAAATGGCCTTTCTTATTGCAAACGATGCGGATGAAAGGTTTTCACAAAAAATGGTGTGATCTCACACTACTAGGAAAAAGCTTACCCGTGACGCACCAATAGTCTTATCCGTGACGCACCAGGGCGCGTCACGGCTATCACGCCGCGCCTATTGGTTTAGCCGTGACGCACCGAGCTGGTGCGTCGCGCCTATTAATACCCGTGACGCACTGTGGCGGTGCGCCGCGGCTATCTCTAGGCACGTCACGCCTAACTGCGGAGGTGCGCCACGGCTAGGAATATTCGTGCGTCACGGCTAAGTAATGCCTCCACGGCTAAGTTACTGGGTGCGCCACGGGTATGAACTTTCGCGCGTCACGCCTATCCTCCATGGTGCGTCCTAGGTATCCTTTTTGGTGCGTCACGGCTATACTGTGCTGTATTTTTTTGAAATACGCAGTACCGTATTTATACAGGTATATACACAGCTCAAATACAAAAGAATATCAGTAAACAGAATGTATCAAAACAGTTCTCTGACGAACAAATGATATATCATATACTGCTTAGAATTCCGAATAGCTACATCAAACAGGTTATTATGAATACAACAAAGTGTTTATCAGAGTCAAATTGATACAAGTGACCTACATCATACGGTTAATCATCGGGACCGATTACATCGATCGATGATGCTTCATCATCCGGACAAGTGACCTATCTAGTCGCCGATAACCTAATCATCTAACTAGGAACCAAGCATGACGAGCGAGGCGACGGCGACAAGAGCGGCTGCGATGGTCTTCATCCACTTGTTGTTGTTCTTCTTCTTCTTTTGTTCCTCCTCGAGATGGATGAACCACCTAGCTTCCGCCACCACTCTTGTGTTGTAGGATTTGTAGGCATTCCCTTTGAACTTGTTCACCTGCTCGAAGCAGCCTTCCCAGTGATCGTAGACTCCTGGAACCCTGCCTCTAAACACACGTAGCACCTCGGCATCTGTAATGACAAGAAAGAAAAACAAAAACAATAGTTTTAAACATGTCTGCAATAGTAGTAAGTGGAGAAATATGACATAAATAAGATGAAAGTTAAACACAAAGGAACAAGATGATCATCTTTTAATCATCGGCATATTTATTCAAAAGATAAACGAACATCACAAAGTAAAACTGCAATAATAAAAAGCAAGATAATCAAGCCATGTACGATTCATAACCGTAACGATGTGTGCCTCATATTTAGGGTGGACACATACAAGCGGCCATAGGTGGTGCCGCTGCGCCAAGTGGGATGCACAAGATCCTAACTTTGTGAAAATCACAAGGCGCAACGGACCACCTAGGCCATCTGAGTGTGAGCCAACTCTTTTAATCATCGGCATTTATTGAAGAGATCGAACGAACATCACAAGTAGGACCGCAATAATAAAATGCAAGATAATCAAGCATTGACATAATTGAGCATCAGTTACAGAATGGACGATTCATAACCGTAACGATGTGTGCCTCATATTTAGGGTGGACACATACAAGCGGCCGAAGTGGTGCAGCTGCGCCAAGTGGATGCACAAGATCCTAACTTTGTGAAAATCACAAGGCGCAGCTGACCACCTGGGCCATCTGAGTGTGAACCAACTCTTTTATTCATCGGCATTTACTTATTCAAAAGATCGAACGACCATCACAAGTAGGACCGCAATAATAAAATGCAAGATAATCAAGCATTGACATAATTGAGCATCAGTTACAGAATGGACGATTCATAACCGTAACGATGTTGCCTCATATTTAGGGTGGACACATACAAGCGGCCGTAGGTGCCGCTGCGCCAAGTGGGATGCACAAGATCCTAACTTTGTGAAAATCACAAGGCACAACGGACCGCCTGGGCCATCTGAGTGTGAACCAACTCTTTTAATCATCATCGGCATTTACTTATTCAAAAGATCGAACGACCATCACAAGTAAGACCGCAATAATGAAAAGAAAGATAATTAAGCATTGACATAATAAAGCATCTGTTACACGATGGACGATTCATAACCCTAACGATTGAGTTCGACTAATTTCGGAAAATGTAGCAAGCCTTACAATAGTTCTCACTCCTTCTGACTCATCCTCCCAGGGATTACAACGGGACAGCCCTCCTGAGTGATGAAGGGCCTGTCGTCACAGGCAGTTGCTAGGTAGGTATCTATGTCGCGGTTCGGCATGTTGAACCGGCAGTAAAATGTCCCACTCTTGTTCACCACTTCATGAACGATTTTCGTGCAAAGCACTTCTGGATATCATATATCTCTTCTCTATCCTTGTCATCGCCGACCATCGACAAGCGGGAGGCCCATTGTTGGACTTGACTAGGCAGGGTAAGGAACTGTTGATCCCGTACATACGCCCGCATATGATGGAGGACATAGTAGGTGTCTCGGTTACTGCCCGCCGGCTGCTTGACGCACGCGAAAGTCGTCGTGTGGGTGAACACCCGAGCGCCCTGAACGACCTTCTCCCAGTGATTTTGCCCCCCCCTTGCGTGGTAGCCGGTGAGAGCATTATCCAAAACTTTCTTCACGTTGAGTAGTCTTTCTTCACCGCACTCCCTGAGTCGAGATACGTGGCATGCGAATGACTGATACAAATGCAGATGAGTGTGCATTGTGTATATCTGCGCGGAACAATCCAAACAAAGTGTTGGAAAGGAGCGATGAAAATCTAAAGAAAATCACTTTTGATTCGGCTAATAATATTGACTTACCCCGGCAAAGTAAGGCACGAGGATGTAATCCTTGGTCTGGTTCGCCAGCATGAAGTCCCAGAGATATGTCGACGCGACTACCTGGTTCCCAACGCCGCACAACACGTCGTGGCGCATGTAGAAGGGGTCCGCTATCGCGATGCCCGGTGGATTATCCCTGATGACTTGCACCGCCAGACTGAGCGAGTATAGGCGGATCATGGAGTAGTGCAGCGGATTGCTATGGAACATATCGAAGATGTCCGAAAACCGCAGTACTATCCTATCCGCGCCGGTTGACTCGACGAAGCCCAAGTCCTTTGGCACCATGGCAATGAAAACCGGGTATGATGGATCCTTGGATTCAAGAAGGCCGATTCAAGAAAAAGAATGCTGTCATGCAAACTCCGCATATCCCCACTTGCGGCCTTGAGCTTGCTCTGGCTAAGCATAGGCTGACCAATCACATGCATCTTCGTATGCTTAGATGTAGGTGGGCCGTCCTGAACACGGAGCGACATCTTAGCAGGCTGGCTCGCGGACTTTGCGGCCTTGGATCTAGGTCCTCTTTTCCGCGGCTTCGGCGCTTTCGGAATGATCTCCTTCTCAATCTCCTCATTAGCCGCCTTACGGATTGTGCTAGGTCTGAAAATAACTCCACCCTTCGCACTTTTCTGAGTCTCGGTGCAGGGGCCGACATCTGGAGGCGTGTCTTCCTGAGAACCGAAGAGACGCTTGCAATTGGATTTATCCGCAGGAGGAGCCTCACCACGAGCCTCCGTGCTATGGTAGGGTTCTTCTAGAGGAGGAGCAACGTAATCTCCGCCATCAAAGTCATCAGCGATGAAATTCATGGCATCAAGATCAACGTCATTCTCTTGGTCTTGTGCCATCTCCATGTCACAGGTAGGCGACGGCGCGGCGACGGTCTTGCCATGGCTCCGCTCCGGAGCTTCTAGAGGGGTTGTCTTCGAGGTGGTGCCTCGCGCCGGTAGTTCTAGAGGCGATGTCTGCGGGGTGGCGCCCCTCTTCCCCAGGCGAATCTGGCTCTTCGGCCATTCCATGTTCCAAGGTATGCACTGGAGCAGCGTCAGGGTATCGGGGTCATCTTCTTCTTGGTAGGGTTGAATGGGAGGCAACAAGCCGTCGTAGCCCGCCAGCACCCGAAGCAATCGAACTCTATATACGTCTTCGCGCATCGGCCTGTTGTGGAACCTGCGGGTTGACGGTTGAACGATCATACCCACAGTAACATCCTTCAACACGCCGTCCACTGTGTGTAAGAGAGTGCATGGAACGTCGTCGTTCTGCGGAAAACATGCAGGGCGTCAGAGATGCCAGTCTAAGGCAAAGGAAGATCGACGCTCCAACGCTTAACTATTTACCTGGCTGGCGAGGGCGTCGAGCTCCTCTAGTGGCGAGGGGCCAACGACGACGGCGGGCGTGCTACTGTTGACTGGCGAGGGAGAACCGGCGGCGGGCATGCAACCGATGGCCAGGCGGCGGTTGTTCGTTGGTGCACGCTCTTCATTCGGCGGAGGACCGCCCACTGTGGGCGTGCAACGGATGGTCAGGCGGGTAGAGGCGGGCGGAGTCACTATCGGCGCCGTGGTGTAGGCGGGCGGAGTCACAAGTGGGTCCGCCATCGTGGCGTTGGCCGGCGAGACTCTGGACAAGTCTCTTGAGTTGCTGCCCTGCACGCTAGGCACCGGGCACGGCCCCAGTCTACCTCCTTCATTCCATCGAGTAACCACATCGTAGATGGTAGGCAAAACGCTGCCCATTTGTTCTGCCAAAGTTGTTTTGACAATATTAGGAATATCGGCAACTTTGGCCTTGAGGTCTGCAATCTCGCGATCGCGGGCTTCGTCACGTTGGATATCTTCGATGGTCCTCTTTCTATTCCTTCTCGCCTCCCTGGGCTCCTTGAAGTACTCTCTGAGCTTCGTCGTCGTGCCCAGGCCACAAACTCGGCCACCTGACGGCCTTTTGTGCTTTTCCTTCCCCTGCGTCACGTTCACCGCCCTATTTAAACTGTCGTCCCACGGGCCGTGCAGCCTCGGCATGGATGACGAGGTTCGACCACTTTCGATTTCTAAGTTCTGCACAATTAGCGTGAACCGTTTAGAATTCCACCAGTACACTATAAATGCAATCGACTAGATCGTCGAGAGCAAACTAACTAGGGTGGTGTATTTACTTACCAAGTTGTCATACAACGTCTTCAACTTCTCATCATCGGTAGTATACTCATTAGCTACCGGGTCATATGTAAACCGGGCCCTGATGAAGTTTTCGTCCGCGGCGAGTACTTTGCGAGAGGGTCAGGGATGCCCTGTTCTGCACATTTGGCGTCCTCCTTCTCCCAATTGGGAATCGCCGCTCTGTAACCGCCGCATCCCAGTTTGTGGGAACCAATGTTTCAACTTCCGCATCCTCTGCCCCCAATCAGCGTTAGCCTTGGCGACTTCGCTCTGGCAAAGTACCTTGAAGTCCCGGAGTTCAGCTTCGGTGATTCTCGGCTCACTCGCTAAAACATCCTGCAGGCTATTTTCGGGGTCCAAGACCTTAACCTTCACCCGGTGTTTCCAGTTGGCCAAGGCGGTGTTCATCTTACCAATGGCGCAGTGGTTGACTATATTCCCCGCCAGATTGTCGTTATTGTACTTAAACGGCTCGTCTGGCGGATGCGGGTACAAGTATCGTCCGTGCAGATTTCTAAAGAGAAGAACCTGATAATGTTCATTCTCTTTTTTCCTTAGATCATCGGTTAAGATCCTGACAGTGTCCCGGACAATGCAACCAATCTGGTTGCCGAATCCTTTGACCAACGCCTCGGGCGCGATTGGATACCCAAAGCTATCAATTTCCGTGATCTCTTCACGGTAGGTGCGGAGAGTGTACTTTTCCGTTTTCTCGTTGCCGTCCTCTTTTCTTGGCTTTGCTACCACCATCTGTCTGACCCGCCGGCATCAGTGGTGTCATTTCCGCCGGCGGCGCCACTAGTGGTATCACCGGCGCCACTAGTCGGGCGTCATCCTCCTTGCCACCGCTAGTGTCCGCGTCAGCCCAGGCATCCGCCGTCGGGTCGTATTGCTCATCTTCTTCGTCGGTGATTTGCCATAACGGCTTAGAACCGCCGGCCTCGTCGTCGTGTGCCATGTTCTGAAGGGGGAAATTATTGGTTAGTCTAAAGGAAACAAAAAATCGACATACTCGATCACGGGAAAACGGCTAAGTCCTAAATTCACGGGAAAATTTCGGCATGACCTTTGCTAAATTTTCTAACACTAGAGTGCCCGATTCTCGCCGAAACGGAAATTAATCAACATTTCGGCGAAAATGGGCAACTCATTTGAATTCCCTGCAAAGTTTTAAACGGCTCGATGGCCGGACAGATACCAAATGTGGTACCAACACCAAAAGTGGTACCAGCACCAGCACCAGCACCAACACAACACAACACAACACCAACACAAGAAAACATCAGCAGAACACCTTCAAACACTTCCAGGGTTTGTTATCCAGAAGCCAGGAGAAGCTTGCAAGGATCTGCACAATGAACATAAAGCATGTGTTGATGCTGACAGGCATCTAGTGCATCCACAGCGCAGAACTGAACACGAGCCGTTCAGATACAGGTTCAGTACTATCAGTTTGGTACCTTCAGATAGCTCCATCTCCATGACAGGTTTTAATTCAGATTACAGGACCGTTACTAGTTCGAATGGTCGATTTCATGGGATTTCGGTTAGGAGGAATTGTACCGGTCGATTTCAATTTCACCTAAATCTAGCTCCAAATTGCTGCTAGTACTAACAACTCTGATGTGGCCTTACGCGGATTTTGGTTAGGAGGAATTGTACCACCAGTATCAGTTTGTTTAGCTGCAACCACCTGGTTGGCTGTATGCCGATAGTTTCAGCACACATTTTCATGGACAGATTTAATTCAACTAGAAACCTATCTATCTAGCATACTGTATAAGTGCTATGATAGCGTGGTGACCCATCGATCAGTTTTGAGTGAAACTACCTGGTGGTATGCGCTTAAAATTTTCGACACACTAGTACAGTTTTAGCTACAGGTTCAGATACATCCAAGTGACGTCTGACGCCGGTAGCCGTCAGTTTTAGCTGAAATCGGAAGAAATTTGAAGCGCAAGCTAGAACTGAAAGTTTTGGAAGTTGGTTTGTTTGAGCTAAGTGGAATATATACTACTAGTACAAGTTACCATGGCATATTCCTCTTCCTCCTCTCTTTTTTCCCCCATTTAAATCAGAATTATTTCTATTCTCGAGCTTGGTACAAATAAACATAGTGCACTCTACTGAATAGAAGATACTTCAAATCTCACTAACTTTAAGCACTGGAACTGAAACATCAATCACACATGATTCTGTTGGAATCTAATCTACCGAAAGCAAAATAAAAGTTCTTCCATTTCGTTGTTCACGCAGGTACAATGCACACTGTTGAACAGCTAGCCCACACCTAGGGCCAATGCACACGAAAAGCTTCAGGTTTCTTCCATTTCGTTGTTCACGCAGGTACAAGAACAGGAACAAGAACAAGAACAGGGCAAGAACAAGAACAGGGCAAGCAGCTGAATAAGAACATGGCGGAAGGGGAGGAGGAGGGGTCTTACCTAGGGCTCGCTGTAGTCGTTCACGCAGCTGCACACCGCGTCGTGGAAGGGGAAGAAGCCGTCGGCCTTGGCGGTCCTGCAGCTGCACACGGCGTCGTGGAAGACGGAGGCCTTGGCGCTCCTGGTGGATGGCGGCGCGGCTCCTCGTCCTCCGGTGGCTAGGGCAGCGGTGGCTAGGGCAGCGGTGGGCGTGCGGTGGCTAGGGCGGGAGGGCAGCGGTGGTGGACGGGAGGGGACGGTGGCTAGGGCAGCGGTGGTGGACGGGGACGGTGGCGGCGATCGATGGAGACAGAGGGGGAGCTAGACGGGAGGGGACGGTGGCTAGGGCTAGGCGCTGGGCGGCGGTGGCTAGGCCGTGCGGAGGCGACGGTGGTTCTTTCCAGATCGCGAGATTGGATCGAGGAAGAAGCAGAGGGGAACGGTCCCGTAAGTGTATAGAAGAGGATAGCAGTGACGCACCGAGGGGAGGTGCGTCGCGCCTAAAGTACCCGTGGCGCACCAACTAACCGCTCGTTGCGCCTAAGCTATACCTGACGAACCGACGAAAAGTGCGTCGCGCGTAAGCTAAACTGGCGCACAAGACGTAGGTGCGCCACGCCTACCTGTAGTATCTAGATAAAAGACCTGCGCGTGGGTAGGTATCAACAACTGATACTTACCCCAGTGGCTAGTGCCCTTCCTGCCTAGCCTCCACCAGGGTTCGACTCCTGTCCACCCCCAAATTTTTTTTATTTTTATTTCTTACAAAATGATTCAAAATAATCAATATATAAATAAATATATACATAGCAAATTATAGTAGATCAACACAGATGTAAATATAATGAAATTTGCAAAATCGTTATAAATGCAAAAAATCTCAAATAAAGTGTTGATTAATTTAGAAGTCATAAAATCTCAAATATTCTTATTACATCATCTTAATTTTGTCGAATTCATGCACACACACGGCAACATAATGATTCTTGTAGCTCTAGCTAGCGTTTTACAATTTTCTTTCCCTTCTTTGTCGCGGTTGAGTAATTCAGTCCCGGAACACCGTGACTTCTTCGGTGGAATGGGCGACCCGTAGGTAGCGTTGTCCTGCTTCTTCTTGTTGTGTATTTCGTTCCATCGTCATTGTCATCTTCCATTTTCGGGTCGCCGTACTAGTCAAAGTCTTGCTCGTTTGGCTACTCCATCCATTCCGATGATGTTTCTTTTGCCTCTCCGCACGACAACACGGCTAGGCCTTGTCGGTCAGTAATGAAGAAGCATTGGTCCACTTTGTTAGCCAAGACCCATGGCTCATTTTTTGCGGTGACATTCGTGCCGGATTTGGCTTCAGGTATCACCATGGTGGTGAAATATTGTCCTTCTTTCCTGACGCTCTTTGCCCATGTGACACGGAACATTGGCACCTTCTCTCCGCAGTAGTCGAGTTCCCATATCTCGATCCTACCATAGTATCTTTCCTTGACGTCACCTGTTAATGATTCCATCGTTACCCCCGAGTTCTGGTATTCGCAGTTCCGGTCCTTATTTGCCGTGTAGAATGTGTAACCATTGATATCGTATGCCTGATATGTCATGAGGTTATGTGCGGGGCCTTGTGACAATGTGAGTATGAGTTTTTCTTCTTCAGAATAAGGCGTCTCCGGTTGATCGGTCATAATCTTCTTCCTGAACCACTGTGTGAAATGGATGTTGTGCTCTCTGATTATTTCTGCTTCGGTCCTATGTTGTCCCCGGTCACTGTAATACTTCGCGATTAGCAATTTGTGCTTTTCCAACCAAGGATCGACCACTGTTAGATGTTGTAGCGCGACTAGGTTTGCTCTGTCAAAGTCGTTGCGTCGGCCCTGAAAGTCGACATTCATTTCGCGCTGGCCCTCGCGGTGTCCCCATCCACCGAGCCTGCCAAAGTGCATGTTTACGGGCAGACCAGGGTTCTCATCTTTGTCTAGAAAATTCGTGCAGAAAGAGATGCACTCCTCTGTCAGAAAGCCCTTGGCAATGCTTGTGTCTGGACGGGCCTTGTTGCGGATGTATCCTTTGATGGAACCATTCATCCTTTCGAACGCCATCATGGAGTGTAAAAACGGCGGCCCGAGCTGGATGATATCATCCACGACATGGACAAGGAGATGCACCATAATGTCGAAGAATGCTGGCGGGAAGTATATCTCAAGCTCGCATAGTATAACCACGATCTCTTCCTGTAGCCTTGCGAGTTTTTTCACGACAATCGACTTTCGAGAGATGACGTCAAAAAAGTTGCAGAGTCCAAACAGCGTTTCGCGGACGTGCTCGTCCATTATCCCTCGAATTGCAACTGGAAGTATCTGCGTCATCATCACGTGACAGTCGTGAGACTTCATTCCGCTGAAATTCTGCTTTGGTACGTCTAGGTATCTGCTTATCTTCCCCGCATAACCGTAAGGAAATTTGACTCCAAGGAGGCACTTGAAGAATTGGTCGATCTCCTTCTCGCATAGCGTGAAGCACGAAGGGGGACAGTAATATTCCGTCTTCTTGGCCTTTTTGCCCTTGCGGCGACCTTCCGTCCCATCTAACACATCGACATCGTCATCGTCATCATCATCCGGTTTTCCTCCGTGGAGCTCGCCCCTGATATTAAAAAATCTCAAGTCGTTCCTTGCTTTCGGCCCATCTTTGGTCCTCTCCGGCATGTTGAGCAGGGTGCCAAGCAGACTCTCGCACACGTTTTTCGTGATATGCATGAGGTCAAGGCAGTGGGGTGTGCGGAGAATCTTCCAGTACCTCAGGTCCCAGAGAACAGACCTTGTTTTCCATACACCCTCCAACGGCGCCGGCGCCTTTCGCTTCTTTCCCCGCAGGGCACTCTTTCCAGTTCTTCAACAGCTCGTCGATTTCCTCGCCGCTCCTTTGACGTGGGGCTCTTCGCATCTCAACTTCATTGTTGAACAGATCTTTGCGTTTTCCCACGGGTCATCCTTGCGAAGCCACCTTCGATGCCCCAAGAACACGGTTTTCGAAGACCCGGGTTTCTCTCTAGCTGGAGATATGTAGTGTCATCCATGCACCTAACGCATGCACAGAATCCGTGCGTCACCTGCCCCGCGACATATCCGTAACCGAGGTAGTCATGCACCGTCGTGATGAGCGCGGCTCTCATTGGGAAAAACGTTTCTCCATAGGCGTCCCACGTATTGGCTGGCTCGTCCCATAACGTGGCTAGCTCCTCTTCCAACTGGCCATACAGATTGATGTCGTTACCTGGTTGTTTCGGCCCTTGAATAAGCATACTCATCGTATGTACTATCTCTTCAAGCACAACCAGGGGGTAGGTTGTATATACATACAAACACGGGCCAGGTGCTATGGGTGCTGCTCTGGTTGCCAAAAGGATTTAATCCATCCGTACTCATGCACAACCTGATGTTCCTTGGATCGTCGCCGAATTCGGGGTATTCGATGTCTAGCGCCTTCCACTGGCTAGCATCTGAGGGAGTCAGCATCGTGTCATCATTCTCCGGATCGGTTCCATCATGCTCTTCTGGCTTCTTCCTTTCCGCGTGCCATCGCATGAGCTTCGCCTGTGTGGGATCTGCGAAATACCGCTGCAGACAGGAAGTTATCGGAAAGTACCACACCACTTTCAAGGAGAGGCCTTCTTCCCTGTCTTGTATCGAGTTGCGTCGCACACCGGGCATATGGTTCTCTCCGCGTCCGCGCCCCGATAGATGATGCAGTCATTAATGCAAGCATGGTATTTCACGTGAGGTAAAATCCAGAGGGCACACGACTTTTTTCGCCTCCTCGATGCTCGTTGGACACTTGTTCCCCGTGGAAGACGGCCGTGCCAGAATGCCATGTTCTCATCGTAGCTCGCATCGGTCCATCGGTGTTTTGTCTTCATCTCGAGGGTCCTTAACGTTACGTTCAGACGGGTATCCTCGCTCACGCATCCTTCATACAATGGAGTAACGGCGTCTATCTCCAGTTGCGACAACTTCGATTTCTCTCTAGCAGCAGCTCTGGTGTTGCTAGTCTCCTTGAGAAGCAGCTTGGACATGAGGGTCCCGCACCCAGTCCGACGACGATGTCACGACATCTTCATCATGATGTCCTTCGTCTTGATTATGATCATGTCCGACATCTTCATCACGATGTCCTTCGTCTTGATTATGATCATGTCCTTCATCTTGATCATTATGTCCTTCATCATGTCCGGGCGACTCTTCATCTTCATCACTTGTCGGGTAAAGAGTGTAGCCATCCATAAAACCACGACGGATAAGGTGCGACTCCAAGTCACCAGAATCGTATCTGATCAAGTGTTTCAGTTTGCATCTTCGACAAGGACATCTTATCTCCGTCATGCTATTTCGAAACATTTCGTCCGTCGCATGTTTCATAAATCTAGCCACGGTGCCTGTGCTTATGCATGGTTGCCTACATAGTAAAAAAAGATCAAATGAAAAATTAATTAGAATCAAATTACGTAATATATGGATGATGCATGCATGGTCGTTGACGGAAAAATTCGGCATGACCTATGCTAAAAAACATTCTCGGAGTGCGTGGTCGCCGAAATGGAAATGAATCAACATTTTGGCAACACATGTCAACTCATTTTTAAGACATCCATAAATTTCATCAAAAATACGCAACACAATTTCGCATATGTATATATGCAACCATATGAATCTTTTGTGACGACGCACGGCGCCGATACCGAGCGAGATCGATCTATGAGAGATCTAGCGAGATCAACACACATACATACAACACATAACATATCCCTCCAACAGCTCACCAACTATAGATCTTGCCGACACGAGACCGAGAGAGTACGTTTGTATGTGCTATAGGAAGTGAAAAGATGGAAGGGAAAGTGGTAATAAAGTGAGAGATGGGGGTGGAGACAAATGTTTACTAGATTCCCCACACATATAATCAAATAAAATAGGTTAAATAAGTTTTAAATGGTGGGAAAATGGGGGAAATGGGGTGGTGAGGAGGTGGGGGGCGACCAGATCTAAAATGGGGTGGAGATATGGGGGGATGGGAGGTGGGGGGTGGTCCCAACCACTTAAATTCGTCCCAGGTATACCCGTGACGCACCTTTTTCGCCGTGCGTCACGGCTATGTTGGTTACCCGCGGCGCACCTTCCAGGTGCGTCACGGTTATGCCACCCGTGGAAAAGATAGACGTGACGCACCACTGGAGGGTGCGCCGCGGGTACCCAACATAGCCGTGACGCACCGCGGTCTTGGTGCGTCGCGGGTATGCCTCGGAGGCTCGCCCCCCCCCGGCCCCACACATACGCGCGACGCGCCTTTCATTTGGTGCGCCGCGGGTATGCCTTTAGGCGCGACGCGCGAAAGCATGGTGCGCCGCGGGTAATAGGCGTGACGTGCCAAATTAGAAGTGCGTCACGGGTATCATCACTCCTATAGCCATTTTCCTAGTAGTGTCATCCAAAATTTTATTATGGGTGGATCTGGGATACGTGTCAATAACGATATTGGACACTATTTCCAGACCAGAAAGGGGCTTCGACAATAGGACCCTTTGTCTCCTATAATTTTTTAATATAGTGGCTGATATGTTGGTTATTCTCTTCACAAGAGAGAAAGAGGATGGTCAAGTTGGGGGTCTCATCCCTCATCTAGTTGAACGGGGGTCTCAATTTTTCAATATGCGGTTGATACTATTTTATTCATGGAGCACGACCTATAGAAGGCGGTCAACATGAAATTGATTCTTTCCATCTTTGAGCAGCTATCTGGGCTTAAAATAAATTTTCATAAAAGCGAAGTTTTCTGTTTTGGTAAAGCTAAAGAGGCTAAAGAGGCTGAAGACCAGTTTAGACATGTTTTTGGGTGTGAGGCGGGGACCCTACCTTTCAATTATTTAGGTATCCCAATCCATTATGGGAAATTACTAAATAAAGAATGGAACCCGGTTGAAACACGGTTTGAAAAGAAGCTTGATTGCTGGCAGGGCAAGCTTCTCTCCTACGGGGACAGACCTGTCCTAATAAATTCAGTTCTTACTAGCCTACCTATGTTTATCTATCCTTTTTAGAAATACCTAAAGGAGTATTGAAAAGGTTAGATTTTTATAGGTCTCGTTCCTTTTGGCAGAGTCATCAGCATAAACAAAAATATAGACTTACAAAATGGAACATTTTATGTA
The DNA here is from genome assembly GCA_028641055.1 of Alopecurus myosuroides. Classification (NCBI taxonomy): domain Eukaryota; kingdom Viridiplantae; phylum Streptophyta; class Magnoliopsida; order Poales; family Poaceae; genus Alopecurus; species Alopecurus myosuroides. The sequence goes on along the minus strand of JAPCYS010003594.1, from coordinate 52,489 downwards.
GACCCAAAGATCAAGAAGGGTTAGGAATTGAGGTTCTTGACATTAAGAATAAATGCTTATTAAGAAAATGGTTATTTAAGCTTATAAATGAGGAGGGAGTCTGGAAAGAACTAATAAAAAATAAATACTTAGAAAACAAGACGTTTTCACAAGTGACAGCGAAACGCACAGACTCTCGATTTTGGAAGGGTCTTATGAAAGTAAAAGAAGGTTTCTTCAGAAGAGGAAATTTTGTGGTAGGAAATGGCCAAGAAACACGTTTCTGGGAGGATACATGGCTGGGAGAAGTACCGTTGGCATCTCAATACCCATTGTTATATAATGTGGCACGCCAAAAAATACGTTTTGTGGCTGATGCGTTTGCAAATTCCTGTGTGCATATTGAGTTTAAACGAAGTCTAACAGGACAAATGGGACGCTTGGCTGCATTTGCTTCATCGTATTATGACCATTACTCTTACAAATGACGATGACAAGTTTTTGTGGAAACTCACTACTTCTGGATCTTTTGCGGTAAAATCCATGTACAAGGATTCCTTAAATGGGCATACTGTAGATTTGCGCAAACATAATTGGAAACTTAAGATCCATTTGAAGATTAAGATCTTTATGTGGTTTCTTTTTAACAAAGTCATTTTTAACGAGAGATAACCTTGCTAAATTGAATTGGAATAGATGTAAAAAATGTATGTTCTGTGATTTGGAGGAGTCTATAGATCATTTATTTTTTACATGCCCTTTGCGCATTTTTTATGGACTATGGTGCATTATGCTTTTAATATCACCCCACCGGTCAATAGTACGAATATGTTCGGTAATTCGCTAAATGGGGTTGACAAGAATTTTAAGGCACAAATTCGCGTTGAGACTTGTGCGTTGCTATGGTCATTATGGAAATGCAGAAATGATATCATTTTGACAAAGGTGGTCATACTAACTTTTTTAACGTAATCCGCAAGACCTCTCGCTCAATGCACGAGTGGGCTTTCCTGTTTCCAGAGGCGCAACATGCACTTATCAACTCTGGATGCACCCGGCCGGAGGCGGTTGCTTCGGATATCTATACCCGGGGTACATGACGACTAAATAGAAGAATCGAAGACACTTGAAGAGAATAAGACTCTTAAGAATCCACTTTGTTTCTTTTTCATTTCGATGGGTGTTCGTGTTGGATTCTTTGCTTTGTTTCTTGAGATTTAAACGCTGAACTACTAAGACGCTGCAATAAAAGTTGTGCATCAATCGATGCAGAGGCTGGGGCTTTTCCCCTTTTCTAAAAAAAAACTCGAACTAGCAATATATCGGTTCCTTTTGCTCCACGGGTCAATGTTGAGATCTCTCGGCATGCAGCAAAAATTAATATCCATAATCCTTCCCTTTATACGCCTGTAAGCTATTAGCACATGCGGTTATTCAATAACTAGTTGATTCCCCGGGCGTTGATGCGGAACATTTGATGATTATTTGAAAAAATGTCTAGAGATGTTCTAGAAAAACAATTATGTAAATTTTTTAATTATAGCCAATATAAAAATAAATGTAAAAATCTAAGAATCACCGCCTAACTCTTCATAAATATCACACATGCATATAATCCATAAGAAAATGCATGACGTCATTTCAATCTTGTTAACTTTCTAGTGGTTATTTACTCTGTCCAATGAAGCAATTATCTCTGCGGGGAAGCAATATAGTGATGACACAGTACTTCCAGAACAAATGCTCTAAACGAAACTAACACTATGTACATCTGAGCTCATCCATTTGTAACACTTGCAGTGAAGCAACGACATGACAAAGAATACAATAATACACAAATAAGAGTTACTATTTATTCTAAAGCATAATGAATGGATATGAAATAAACCATTATAGTCGCTGCTACAAAAATGGACTGGTAGTCCAAGCCCAATACCTCACAATCTACCCCGCAATCTTCAACCTACAAGAAACATGATTCGTGGAATGGAATGGATCGGGTGCTCGTAGCCAATGGATCAATAGTGTAGATTGTCCGGTTGTCTTCTCACAAGAAACGGTCCATTCATGACTGTCCAATTGTCTTCTCACTGTATATTAGCTGCAAAAACGTCACTGTTTGAGCTTTTATAGATCTGAAGATGATTTTTTTTCAGTAACTCGGTAGGCTGGTAAAAATAGTGAAAGCACATTTAGCAAGCTGTCTCTATAAGCTGATATTTCCAGTATATCTGCGAAGGAAAAAATATATAGTTCAACCATGAAGTTTTTTTTGGGAAACGGCTCATCCTATAGATATTGAAAAAAGGGAAAGTTCTACAAAAGAAGATTTAACTTCAAGATGGCAACTTACAATCTCTTCAAGGAAATACACATCTCATTCATCCTTCTAACCAAGGAAGGGCATAGAATATTAGCTTCCAAAATTTAATCTTGAGATGGATGGGCATAGAACCATTAATTGCATCGGAGGAGAACTACATTGCAAAAGCGACACGAACCTAATGCGATTCTAAGAAAAAACAGCAATTGTGAGCTCACCTTGTACATGGAATGTGCCCGTGCATTGTAACGGAAGAAAAATATGTGTATATTACTTCCCCCTATATGGTTTTAGCACCAATGATGCCCGCGTGGAGCTTATAACATGTGAGAGTGCCGCCATCATGACATGTCATACTAAATATATGGAGCTAACTGAACATATAAACTGGATGAAGAGAGTATGATAATTGTATCATACTTGTCAAACATTAACTATTTTTATTGTGCAATACATTAACTATCTAGAAATCTTATTCTAAAGTAAAATGAAGTTATGCATAACAGTATCGAGCTAGACTTATGAAATACTACACATAGAAAGCTTTGTAATTGACCGTGCGAGCACGGCCTCCGATGCTCACAATCCATGATGGCGTGTAGAATCTTTAGAAATACTTCCTTCTCTAGGACAAAATTCTATTGTTGTCTTGGATATCTTATCACATGGAGAAAAACAAATAATTGCAGTCGAAGTATGGACAGTAAATTTAAAGTGCTAACTGACCTTGTGCCTGATCAGAGTCCATGATTTATTCGCATAAGCACTTAGAAGGAATTCGGCCGCCGCCAGCAACATACAGTATCCATCAAAGGCATACACTATATATAGACAAAATTCCAGTGTTCGGATTTGTAGCTGAATCAACTTTACCGGTCTGTGTGAAGAACAAGCATTTCACATTACCATCAATTTATCTATAAAGGATTAGGTAAGGGAATTCATCCGAGATACATTCCTATCAATAGTCAGTTCTTGTGACAACATCAATCGACGCAGCAGCTAATTTATCGGAACACAATATCTCAGACTTTAGTGGTTTTAACCCTTAGAAATTGTTAGGACGAAAATTGAAGCTCTTGTCAATATACACAACGCTGACGCCGGGTTGTGGCTCTCTTATTCTGAGTTTCTTATAAAAAAATCAGAAATAATAGGAGAATTTCTCGAATCCATGAACAAATCCTCTCCATGCACCTCTCTCTCAATCCTCTTTATCTCTCTCTATAGCTTGTCTCTCTCAGAATATATGTTACCCCGCTATGGGCCACGAAGTATGCTTGGATTATGTTCTGAGGGTGGGTTATTAGTAATAGATGTAGTTGGATTACAGTATATGAATAATGTTGTAATGCCTGCATGAATCACATAGTAATCATCATGTCTTGCATATGCACTATGTGGCAGCCTTTATATCTGTCAATTGCCTAGTTGTTATTTGTTTACCCATCATGTTATCTATCTGTTTTGGAGAGACGCCAATAGTGAACTGTGGACCCCGGTTCATTCTTTTACACTGATAATACAACGTAATGCAAGCACCGTTCTTTTTACTGCAATCATTCTACTCTTTTCATTCACTGCAAACAAACTCTGTTTTCCACACTATACGTCTAATCCTTTGTTTTCAGCAAAATCGGTGGTAATAACAACCTCACTGTTTCGTTGAGGCAAAGTATCTTGGTTGTGTTGTGTGAAGATTCCACGTTTCTGTTGAGCTTGTACTGCGACCTGGCAACATCAGCTGTCAACAACCTTCAGAAGTGATTTCTTTCTCCTACTGGTCAATTCAACCTTGGTTTCTTTCTGAGGGAAAACTTACTGATGTGGTCTTCATACTTTCCTCTTGGGGTCTCTCAACGAGCGTACATCTACGCGCATCAGATCTGGCGGAGAAAGGAAGGCGCGTCCCCGAGTTGTCGCAAGCCCTTGCAGGTAGTGGCGCACCGGAACAGCGTGGCTGGATCATGCACATATACGACCGACTATGTAACTAGATAGAAATAGGACACGGCTGGATCATGCATATATATTGCTAAGAAGCTAGAGTTTATCTTGTGTAAGGAGATGCTCATTTATGTTGATGATATAATTGCTGCTAGTTCGTCACAGGAAGCCACTACAGCATTGTTGAGTGATTTGAGAAAGGACTTGGCTTTAAAGGATCTTGGTGATCTTCACTATTTCCTTGGTATATAAGTAAGGTTAGCTAATGATGGGATGGTATTAACCCAAGGAAAATATGCCATGGATATTTTGACGCGTGTAGGCATGAAGGAATGTAAACCATCAAGCACACCTCTTTCTACCACAAAAAATCTGACTCGGCATGAAGGTGAATTGTTAGGTCCTAAGGATGCAACTCAATATAAAAGTTTAGTGGGATCTCTACAATATTAAACATTGAAAAGACCTTATATTTCGTTTTCTATTAATAAAGTTTATCAACTCTTGCATTCTCCTACTACCTTACACTGGACAGCTGTGAAGAGGATCTTGAGATATCTTCGAGGAAGTATCTCCACTGGACTTTAGATTGTCAAGTCAACATGTACCTGTGTGAATGCCTTTTCTGATGCAGATTGGGCGAGCTATACAGATGATAGAACATCCATAAATGGTTTTGCTATGTTTTTCTGGGTCAAATCTTGTGTCTTAGAGTGCTAGAAAGCAAGCCACTATGTCACAATCAAGCATAGAGGCAGAGTATAAGTCGTTGTCAAATGGTACTACAAAGGTAATATGGGTTGAGTCATTACTTGTTGAACTATGTATTGTTCATCCTCAAACTACATGTTTCTGGTGTCATAACCTTGGTGCAACATACCTTTCTTCTAATCCAATGTTTCATGCAAGAACAAAACATATTGAGATAGATTTTCATTTTGTGAGAGAAAGGTTGCATAGAAATTGTTGGATATTTGATTTATTCAAATAGGTGATCAAGTAGCAGACGGGTTTACCAAACAACTACAAGGTCGACAGCTAGAATCCTTCAAGAACATTCTCAACTTGGAGACACTGAGATTTAGGGAGGATGTTAAAAATAGGCTTCTATTTTATGTTTAAACCTTTTGTACATGAACCAGTAGAGATAAACCGAATTCATTTTCCTTTCCTTGTACTTCAAGTTGGGAACAACTTTAAGTTGTAACCGTGTTGCAATCTTCGGACGTTCTTGTACCCTATATTAACATGCAAGGCGGCCGAATGCAAGGCACGCTTCAATGCAATCTAGACTAGGTTTTCTATACTGGGCACTAACTTAATTCTCTCTTTGCCCCTTAACTTAATAAAGTATTTGGAAAGAAAAGAAAGATATTCTTGGTTTTATTGCTCCCGCTTCCTCATCTGCGCTCATCAAGCCAACTTAGGTTTTTGGGATTAGAGAATTAGCATAACTCATTTCATCTTAGCATAACACATTAGCATAACATTGTTAAAAAAAACTGTATAACACATTTCATCTTACTAAACCTCCCAACCTTGAACAAACCACAAAATATGAAACACACAAAAAACAAGACTATTCATAAAGTTTTGGAGAGATGTATGATTTACCCATTCCTCAATTAGTTCTAAGATTTTGTTGAACTATTGCAACACGTGAATACACTTCTGGCAACGACTGCCACTTGAATTAAAAAAAGAGGAGATCAAACTTGAGATAATCATACCGGCGGGCCATATTGACAATGCATCAAGCACTGTGTGGATGGGGTTTCCTTTTGTCATACACCTTGATCATTTGTCTTAGAAAACATATTTGTGAGCTGCCCGTGCTAGAATTAGTAAATAATAAAAATATAGAGTGTATCATTGGATGGTTTTCTAGCGTCCAAAATTATAGTCTGAAAGCGCGCATACATGCGATAGTGTCTCTACTTAGGTGATGTGTTGTTTATAATGTTCCTAAAAATAGGAATGTCGGTCATATGCCATTTTTATTGTTGAGAATCACAGATGTCCAAACACACGCTGTTAGCTCCGTACTCAACATCCACCATAATTTCTTGTAAGTATTGATAGGTACTATAAGAGAATTGGAAATTAACAAAATGATTACGTACCGCAAACTATTGAAGTCAACACTATGACTTGTCTGCATTAATAGAATCCAACTTTCCAATAAACCACCCTACTGAATTTATACGAAACATTTTTACCCTTTACAACTTATTATGTTGTCAAATCTCGAACATTTTTTTATCTATCTAACATTTATGAAACAATATTAAATGGATCTTTTACGCTACCACATAGTTGTGCTGATACATTTGAATTTATATAAGATACAATGTATGTTCCTCTATAGAAATATTCGTCGAGAATAACACTATTTTAAAAACACATATTATTAATGAATTATATTGGAACATTGACTTAACTTATTTAGTCAAATATAGCGAAACATAGACTTAGTATTGAAATTCATATTCACTTACATAATAATGTTTACTACTTATTAGCATGGTAGAGAGTAATATAGTGGATTATTCTAACAAATATCCTAATAGATGTATGTAGAGTATAACTTCCTCTCTTAATTGTAACCCGTAAAAGTTGTTTGTCCCCATTACTCATCTCCTTTCTGTCACTAATAACTATGGTGTGTTTTCCTTTATTTTGGTGGTTATATCCTCTTTTTCTATACTTGACGGGGGATAATTAATTGAAGGGGTCGTTGCATAGAAAACAAAAAAATTCCTACGCGAGAGACACCCGAAAGGCCGAGATCTAATCTAGGAGACGAAGTGCAACGGGCAAAGAGAGGGTTAAGAAGAACACATACCCTCGAAGACACAAAGCGTTACGAGATCAAATCTCGTTGTTGGCGTAGTCGTACTCACACCAATCCCGATAGCGAGAAGATGAGCACCGCAATCCGGCGGTGCATCCGTGATCGGTCACACGTACGGTTGATGACGACCTCCTTTCTCTCGATCCAGCGGGGCGCGGAAGTAGAGGATCCCTCGGAACTCCAGCAGCACGACGGCGTGGTGTGGTGGAGAAAACTTCGTTCAGGGCTTCGCCAAGCGCATGAACAAGTGGTGGAGCAGCGGGATGAGGGAGGAAGAGATGACACAAGTGTGTGTGTGTGGGAGAGGGACCGCCCACCCCTCCTTTTATAGGAGGGGATGGCAGCCAAGAATTTGTGGGTGTCTCCACCTCTCCCTCATCATGTGAGTGGAGTCTCCACTCAACCCACTCATTCTTCCATTAATTCCCACTCAAAATCCCAAGGGTTTTCTTTAATAAATAAATAAAACAATTTTATTTCTTTATTTTAATATTTGTTAATTCCATTAACAAACATTAACATATAACCCCTTGAGTTAGTTGTTAAATCTATTAACAAACATTTGATAAAAATCCCTTTGAACTATTTCAAAATTACCCGAAACAATATCGGTGATTAGTTCAATACTCCGCGAAACAATTTCGTTGTTGTCCAAACTTTTCTCCGATATTCCGTATCCTCTCAAAATGCGTCATCGAACCTTAAGCGTGTCACCCTATGGTTCGCGAATAACATAGACATGATCGAGACACCTCTCCAATCAATAATCAACAGCGGGACCTGGAGATCCGTGATGACTCCTATATATTCAACGATGACTCTCGTGATCGTGTGAACCATCAACGTCGTGAACTATTCCGTTTGTCTCGCGATATTTTACTTGTCTGAGATTCGATCATTGGTATCAACCATACCTTGTTCAATCTCGTTACCGACAAGTACTCTTTTCTCGTTCCCGTGATATAACATCCTTGTGATATATCACGTGCTTGCAAGCGGTTTCGATGTGATATCACCGAGAGGGCCCAGAGTATATCTCTCCGTCATTTGTATGGACAAGTTCCACTCTTGACCCATGATCCTCAACTAATACTTTCCAAATACTTAACGACACTTTTATAGTCACCCTGTTACGGTGTGACGTTTTATGCCATCAAAGCACTCTTCCGGTATCAGCGATTGACATGATCTCATGGTCTAAGGAATAAGTTACTTCGTATGTTTGATATAACAATGTAAACTAAATGACTTGATCGCATTGCTATATACACTTTGGGTATATGTTCATCATATCATTCTTCTAATGACATGACCCCGTTATTAACAACATCCAATGTTCATGATCACGAAACCTTGATCATCTATTAATCAACGAGCTAGTTAAAAGAGAGGTTTTACTAGGAACCATTGTTTGTTTATTAAGCACACATGTATCAATGTTTCCGCTTAATACAATTCCAGCATGAGAAATAAACATTCATCATAAACAAGGAATAAGATAATAACAATTTTATTATTGCCTCTCGGGCATATTCCCTTCAGTCTCCCACTTGCACTAGAGTCAATAATCTAGTCTGTAAGCACTTTAACACATATGGTGTACCAGTGTTATTGCCAAGCTTCGCATGCGGTAAACATCATCAAAAAGATATGAACTGTTCAGGTCCTATTGTATTTGCATGTTCTTTGCGTCTACACGCATCACTCATTCTCTAATGAGATGGCTTTGTATATATATGGTCAATCGGTGAAAACTTAATTCATCAGCTTAAACTGATGTCACTAACATTGTGAAAATGTAGCTTCATAGTGTTAGCATTCTTGGAAATTCACCAAGTTCCGGTGATACCTTAATTCCTTAGCTTAAACTGATGTTAACATTGTGAAAATGTAGCTTCATAGTTTCAGCATTCTTGGAAATTCACCAAGTTCAATAAAGAACTCCTTGACACAAATACACTTATTATCAGTTCTCAACACAACCATATACTTTAGCCTTTGTTGTAGTATATGTCACAATATTTTAATTTTTAAACTCTTCCAAATCCAGCATGGAACTTTCTTCCATCCTATTGTGCTACCCTTCATCACATATTTTAATTGAGATAAAATTACATGAATAAATGACAAGACTATTAGTGTAACATATTACAACTAATATTTTGTCATTACTATATAGGAAAACATATCCTTAGCATTTCTAAAATGACACAAGGATCTCTCCCACTGTTGTCTAATCATCATATGAATTATCCTTCTATAACATTTTATAGCATAGGACTCATCTGGTTGTGTACATAGCATGGAAACATGACTTAGAAATCTCAATTTCAATGATGCTCATCATGTGTCAAAACACTTGAATCTTGCTCAATTATTTTCCATGTGACAAGAACTCCTTGTCATTTCGATATTGACTTACTTCAATATTTCATCTATGTAATTTGGCTTCAATCATATCAGGCGATTCAATTCATCTCTTATAGATATCGATGCCCAATATCTTCTAAGCCTTTCATCAATATGAAATCGAAAATCTTAACCATGTTAATTTAAAATACATATTTTCCAATCGACCATATGTCATCTACATAAAGTATTGGAAATATTTCATAGCACTCCCACTTTATTTCTTGTAACTCTACAAGCATCTTTATCTTTCATGATGGAATCAAACTATTTTGATAACTTCATTAAGGTAAAGATTTCAACTTCGTTATGCTCAGTTCAACCATTGAAGTGTGCATACCTTTCTAGCAACCTTTTGAATTTTACAAAACTCTCAGATTGTGTCAAGTACACATCCTTGATCAAACTTCCTCGAGAGGAGAGTTGGTTTTGTTATTCAACTTCCATATCACAATATGTAACTTTTTGGTAGAACTATCCGCAAAGACTAAACCATCACTACAGAAGATCAAAATCTTGTAGTAGTCAACTCTTTGAACTTCGTCCAAAACAACTTTTCGATAAGCAGAACTTTTAAAGGATGTAAAAATCCATGTCTTTGTCACTATATAGACCCTTTTGCTATGTTTTCCGGAAGGACTCGATGCGGCGGAGTCGCGATGTTTGTTGTGCGTACACGGAGGGAAATGTTGATGTCGAGCCCCGGGGCATTAGTATGGTGAGACGCCATGTTTTCTTGATGTTGCATGGCCTTTGTGTCGACTTGAAAATTGAGGAAATTGGATCCATATCCGCGACTAGAATTCGCGAACTCGCAGAGATCCAAAAGGTGTCGCGGTGCGCGAGCCGCTGAAGGTGATCTAACCGTTGGAATTGGCTCTAAAAAGACGGAGTGGTGCAGGATTGTATTCTGTTACTTTTCAACGGTGTGCTTTTCGAATTGATGTCCGAATTGACCATGAAAATTGTTTTCCTAAAGTTGCAAAGTTCTGTCAGATTCTGACAGGGATTCAGTGTTTGGGTCATCCACGAAGATCTAACCGTCGGAATTCGCCGATTCTTTTTGTAGCCGATAGATAATTTTATTTCGCATCTTTCAACCAAATGAATTGTCCAGATGTGTTTAGAGTCTCTGTTGATGGCCTCCACAATATGTACGTTGCTGATGTCCTGTAGCCCGAAGCCTTATGTAGATGGGGCCGGCGATGCCGTGGATCCAGCGCATGTCGTTCCCATAGACGACGCCAATTGTCGATGACTCATATCAACAAATCTGTCGGATAGAACGGTAGGGTTTCGAGTATAGGAACGATGTAGGCGCTGACGTATACGACGGCTAACAGGGGGCACGATTTACCCAGATTCTGGCCCGTCGTAGAGGTAATACCCTTACTCCATTTTGTCTGTCTTCGTATTATGGCGATTTCTTATACTGGCGAGTCTGCAGATCGAGAGATGGCATCTCGAGTTGTGGCTACAATGGTGTCTTAACCTCGATTGGATGTCCCCTTCGGGTGGCTCTTCCAGCCCTGAAATAGGTGGCTGGGTCTCAAGACGTACTTGGGGGTGGTTACAAACCCTAGTTCTAGTCGGTGGAGTCATTCCAGCTTGACCCAAAATTCTTGCGGGTGGGCTGTTACTGGACCTTCTAGAACCACGAGCTAGCCCTCCATAATGGGCTTTAGCGCTGGGCCTCAGACCGGGTAGGCTCATCCGATAGGCCTGATAGTCGTACCCACATCACCACCTCTTTCCCTACACGAACGGGCTACATGGGCCTTTACGAATGGAATGGCAAAATTTCAGCAATCCCCTTCAAGATTCAATAGGTACATAGAATTTTCCTTAGGATCCAAAAATGTTTATATATCGGTACTAAAGTGGAGACTGTTAAGTTGAACTTCCACCTAGACCTTACGTTGCACTAGTTTGCAACTTGAATAGTGGACTATGCCTTGGACTGCAAGTTCTCTAGGAATCTAGCTTCATAGAAAGGCTTGACCGATACTAGGTTTCCGTGGGACTTCCCTGCGGATTGGAGCTTATACGTCATACTCCGAGGTATTTCATGAGTTTAATAGAGAGCACCCAATTCCAATAGACTACGACGTTTGACACTCGGACTCATATAGATGTATTCCTCAAATGATGTTTTGTCGGACAACATCTCTACTTACAGTGAAGCCTCTTGGACCACATTAAGATGAATATTAACCTGTCATGCAGTTTAAGAGAGTATTGCATCTTCATGGAGTTGTATCATATAAAGGTAAGAATACTCTCCTCTTAGTTAATGAACGTGGATTTGGCATGCTTTCTTCGGAATGTTGGATCTTGCAATGACATCAATGTGCTTCAAAGGTCACCGTTGAACCAGATTGCTAATGGTGAAATGCCACCGGTCCAGTTTGAACCAAATGGGCGCATGCACAACTATGCCTACTATATTGCGGATGAAATCAGTCCAAGGTGGCAAACATTCGTGAAGCCGGTGAAGAAACCTCAAGGTAAGAAACAATATGCTTTTCATAATGCACAATCGGTGGCTAGGAAAAATGTGGAGAGTGCATTTGAGATATTGCAATCCTAATTTTCCATTGTGATAGGACAGGCTAGATTTTTGGATCAAGAGATATTTTGGTACATTATGACTACTTGTGTGATTATGCATAACATCAGTGAGCCTGGACTGGAGTTAGACCATTCCGTTTATGATTTGATGGGACAACCCATGCGAGTGAGAAGGAGAGAAGAGAGTGTTGCCCGCTTTATGGCATCCTAAAATTTCATTTGCATCGACGAAGTGCATGATGATCTTTCAGAAAATATCATGGAGGTGTGGTGAAAATGGTACAAGCAGCAAGCCCAACACTTTGTATTTTTTTATGTTTGTATTCGAGAGTTACTCCATGAACAATTTGTTGTGTTCTTTATGAAATATTGTTTGTATTCTTGATGTACTATTGTTTGTATTTGTATGAATTATTTGTTTCTTTATGTAGGGATTATTTGTTTGTGTTCTAACACTAGTAGAAAAAAGAGGCTTCCATACGCCCCCATTAGTCCCCAAAATATTCAAACCGCGACCAAAGGGGTCTTTAGTCGCGGTTCGGGAGGAGACCCGCGACCAACTATCTGGGCCCAGCGCGCTCGGTTGACAGCTGGCGGACGGGAGGGGCTTTAGTCCCGGTTGGCCAGGCCAACCGGGACTAAAGGCCCATCCCTATATAGGACTCAGCTCACTTCACTTAGCCACATTTGGTGCCACTTCTATTCACAATATTCACAAGGGAGGGTGGTGGGTTTGCTTTTGGTTCCTCGTATACACACAAGGTGTTCGATGAAATGCCCGAGAGCATGAAACAAACATGATATGAAGTGTCCGAGCCACACTTGAGCTTTCTCATTTATTTTTCCTCCACGATCGCGGTTAGCAACTTGAACCTTTCATTTGTCATTGAAAAAATATGCATGTGTGTAGTTCATTGTTTAATTTGTATTATTTATAGCTAGTTAGTTTAACAAATGCATGATGGTTAATTATATACTTTATATAATAATAATGCAGATGAATCGGCAATGGATGTACGGTACCCGACTCTCCGACGAGTTCACTATGGGTTTGAAATATTTCCTCGTAGTGGCAAATGCGAACAAGCAGCGAGGTTTTATTATCTGTCCATGTGCTGTCTGTAAGAATCAGAAGGGTTACTCCTCCTCAAGAGACGTTCACATGCACCTGCTTCAGCACGGTTTCATGCCAAGCTATTATTGTTGGACCAAGCATGGAGAAAGAGGGGTTACAATGGAAGAAGATGAAGAAGGGGATGATATCGATGACAACTATCATGATCATTTCGGTGATACTTTCATGGAGGATGATGCTGAAGGTGGGGAAGGGGAAGGTGAAGGTGAAGAAGAGGCACATGATGAGTCCGCGGATGATCTTGGTCGTACCATTGTTGATGCACGGAGATGCTGCAAAACTGACCAGGAGAGGGAGAATTTGTCGCATGTTAGAGGCTCACAAAAGGTCGATGTACCCAGGATGCGATAATAGTCTGAAAAAGCTGGGCTGCACACTGGATTTGCTCAAATGGAAGGCACGGGAAGGTGTAGTTGGCTCATCATTTGAAAATTTGCTTAAAATGTTGAAGAATATGTTTCCGAAGAATAACGAGTTGCCCGCCAGTACGTACGAAGCAAAGAAGGTTGTCTGCCCTCTAGGTTTAGAGGTTCTGAAGATACATGCATGCATTGACGACTTCATCCTCTACCGCGGTGAATACGAGAATTTGAATGAATTCCCTGTATGCACTATATTGCGTTATAAGATCAGAGGCGATGACCCTGGTGACGATGTTGAGGGAGAGAAACCCGGGAAGAGGCTTCCCGCCAAGGTGATGTGGTATGCTCCTATAATACCACGGTTGAAACGTCTGTTCAGGAAAAAAGAGCATGCCAAGTTGTTGCGATGGCACAAAGAGGACCGTATGTCCGACGGGGAGTTGAGATACCCCGCTGATGTAAAGCAATGGAGAAAGATCGACAGAGAGTTCAAAGATTTTGCAGCTGACGCAAGGAACATAAGATTTGGTCTAAGTACTGATGGCATGAATCCTTTTGGCGAGCAGAGCTCCATCCATAGCACCTGGCCCGTGACTCTATGCATCTACAACCTTCCTCCTTGGTTGTGCATGAAGCGGAAGTTCATTATGATGTCAGTGCTCATCCAAGGTCCGAAGCAACCCGGCAACGACATCGATGTGTACCTAAGGCCATTAGTTGACAAACTTTTAAAGTTGTGGGGCAGACCTGGTGTACGTGTGTGGGATGAGCACAAAGAAGAGGAATTTGACCTACCAGCGTTGCTTTTTGTAACCATGAACGCTTGGCCTGCTCTCAATAACCTTTCGGGACAGACAAATAAGGGATACAAAGCATGCACACACTGATTACATGAGACTGAAAGTGTATACTTGGATAATTGTAAGAAGAACGTGTACCTGGGTCATCGTCGATTTCTTCCCCGAAATCATAATGTAAGAAAGAAAGGCAAGCATTTCAACGGCAAGGCAGATCACCGGCTGAAGCCTGCGGAACATACTGGTGCTGGGATATTTGATATGCTCAAGGATTTGAAAGTCATCTTTGGAAAGATTCCTGGCGGACAATCAGTTCCGCAGGGAGTTGACGGGCACGCACCCATGTGGAAGAAGAAATCTATATTTTGGGAGCTACAATATTGGAAAGTCCTAGATGTCCGCTCTGCAATCGACGTGATGCATGTTACAAAGAATATTTCCGTGAACCTGCTAAGCTTCTAGGGCGTGTATGGGAAGACAAATGATACAAAGGAAGCACGGCAGGACCAGCAACTTTTGAAAGACCCAGATGACCGGCATCCGGAATGGTTTCAAGGTCGTGCCAGCTACGCTCTTACCAAAGAAGAGAAGGTCATTTTTTTTAATGCCTGAGCAGTATGAAGGTCCCGTCTGGCTTCTCATCGAATATAAAGGGAATGATAAGCATGGCGGACAAAAAGTTCCAAAACCTGAAGTCTCACGACTGCCACGTGATTATGACGCAATTGCTTCCGATTGCTTTGAGGGGGCTCCTACCGGAAAATGTTCGAGTAGCCATTGTGAAGCTATGTGCATTCCTCAATGCCATCTCTTAGAAGGTAATCAATCCAGAAGATCTACCACGGTTCCAGAACGATGTGGTCCAATGTCTTGTCAGTTTCGAGTTGGTGTTCCCACCATCCTTCTTCAATATTATGACGCACCTTTTGCTCCACCTAGTCGAAGAGATTTCCATTCTCGGTCCTGTATTTCTACACAATATGTTCCCCTTTGAGAGGTTCATGGGAGTATTAAAGAGATATGTTCGTAACCATGCTAGGCCAGAAGGAAGCAAAGGGCTATGGAAATGAGGAGGTAATTGAGTTCTGTATTGACTATGTTCCTGACCTTAAGCCGATTGGTATTCCTCAATCGCGGCACGAGGGGAGACTAAGTGGAAAAGGCATGTTCGGAAGGAAATCAACGATATGTATGGACGGTCATTCTATGACTGAAGCACACTACATAGTTCTATAAAATTCCAGCTTGGTGGCTCCGTACTTCGAGCAACACAAGAATATTTTACGCTCGGACAACCCGGGAAGGCTTGTATCCTGGATTAGAAAGGCCCACATGGAGACTTTCGGCAGTTGGTTGCGAAAACATTTAATGAATGACAATGATGTTGGAGATCAGCTGTACATGTTGGCCAAGACACCATCTTCGACTATAACGACTTTCCAAGGGTACGAGATAAATGGGAATACATTTTACATGATCGCCCAAGATAAAAAGAGCACCAATCGAAACAGTGGTGTCCTCTTTGATGCAGCAACCGAGAATGGGCAAAAGGTCACATATTATGGTTACATAGAGGAGATATGGGAACTTGACTATGGACCCTCCTTTAAGGTCCCTTTGTTCCGGTGCAAATGGTTCAAGATAACAGGAGGTGGGGTAAAGGTGGACGAGCAATACGGAATGACAATGGTGGATTTCAACAATCTTGGTTACCTTGACGAACCATTCGTCCTAGCCAAAGATGTCGCTCAGGTTTTCTATTTGAAGGACATTAGTGGCAAATCGAGGAAACGGAAAGAGAAGAAAACGATCAGTACATCATGCGATGATCCAAAGCGCCACATTGTTCTTTCAGGGAAAAGAAACATCGTGGGAGTGGAGGACAAGACAGACATGTCAGAAGATTATAATATGTTTGGTGAAATTCCGCCCATCAAAGTGAACACTGACCCAGACATTAAGTTAAATGATGAGGATGCTCCATGGATACGGCACAATCGTAAGCAGTCAGGGACACAAGGGAAGAATTGATGTGTAATAATTTATTGTACCAAACTTTGATGAATGGATCATGTGAATTATATTATCTCTGATGTGTTTTGGGGCTTCCTTGGGCCCACCCAAGCACAACCAAGCAAAGACTTGCACATTGCTACCCACTCGAGATACCACTGATGATACCTGAAATTTGAACTACAACCACTGATGTGAAGGGCATGCCTACAGGCCTAGGAGTACATTTTGGAATATTGGAGTGATTTAGTCATACTCCTTCCTAGGCGTATAATATGCATACTCATAGTCTTCATAGTCGCCGCCATTGTACTCGTAGTCGTCGCCTTCTAAGTTGCCGCCGTCGTCGTCGCTGCTGTCGTCGGGTGGCGCTCGTGGCTCGAACTGAGGGTAGCGCAGACGGGCGATATCGCCGGCCCCTATGTAGTCCATGACGCTCTGTAGAGTCCGGCCATACCACCATAGACGACGACCGGTCTCGTGAAAGTTCCCAGGAGGCAGACCGTCCTCCTCATACCTCACGAGCGCCCTCTCACGCCGATTGATGAAGAAGGTGTCCCAAGTATGCTGGTTATCGGGATGCCAACTGGGATTCCTCCGCTGCTCCGGTGTGAGCTCGTGGTAGTAGTGGTTCGAGATGGCCGCCCGACGCGCCACACCTTGAGGAAGAGGAGGGACCGGCATTCCTCCGGCCCTCAGCATCCAACCGGCAGGAACGCTATAGCCGGGCGGGCAGGGGTAGATCGAGGCGGAAAGTGCCTCGTCCTGGATGAAGGTTAGAGTGCGTACGGTAGAAGCCATTAGAGAGTGGTGAGTTTATATGTGTTTATGCCAATGGTGTGGCAATGCATACATATATATAGTGAGAAGAAAACAGATCCCTTTAGTCCCGGCCTGTTTTACCAACCGGGACGAAATGGTTCGGGTTTCGTTGGGAAACGGATCGTCCCTTCAGTCCCGGCCTGTTTTACCAACTGGGACGAAATGGTTAGGGTTTTGTTTGGACCAATCAGAAAGAATCACACGGATCATGTGTTTCTTTCAAGCACTTGTCAGTCGTTGGATCAGGGGTGTGTTTCTTTCGAGCTGTTGTGAGCCGTTCGATCAGGGCTACGGTGTGTTTCTTTCGAGCGGTTGTGAGCCGTTCGATCAGGGCTACAGTGTGTTTCTTTCGAGCGGTTGTGAGTTGTTGGATCAGGGTGTGTCTTAACCGTTGGATCAAAACCCCAGCACAACACTTTGTGAGCCAGAGGACCCTATATATAGCCCACCTTCATACACCGGTCAGTTCATCGACCAAATACAAAACATCCGGATTCACCATCATACGTCCTGCCGTGCATTTGGTATGCATATATGCACCCAGTAGCCATGGCAGGTCTGTATGATGGCGATACCGATTGTTTTGTTCTACATCCCCCCTTTAAGGTTTGATACATCATTCAGTTCATCGAACGAATACAAATCATCCGGATTCGCCATCATTCGTCCGACCGTTCTTTTGATATGCATATATATGCACTCAATAGCCACGATCGGGGACTATGATGGCGATACCGATTGTTTTGTTCTACATCCGCCTTGAACGTTTGAGAAAAGGTTTGATATATCATTCAGTTCATCGACCGAATACAAATCACCCGGATTCGCCATCATACGTTTGGCCGTTCTTTTGATATGCATATATGCACCTGGGAAATGTCGGGAAAAATGGGAGCGGGAAGACAGGAGGGGGGAAGAAAGAGGCGGGAAGCGGGAGGAGGGCAGACATGGAAGAAATGGCGGGAAAATGGGAGCGGGAAGACAGGAGGCGGGAAGAAAGAGGCGGGAAGCGGGAGGCGGGAAGACAGGGAAGAAATGGTGGGGAAAATGGATTATTTGATTAGTTTTAATTTTCTGATTTTTTTGATATATTATTTGTATTTTTAAGATTTTAAAATGAATTAGTTTTATTTTTCTGAATTTTTTGATATATTATTTCTATTTTAAGATTCTAAGATGAATTAGTTTTATTTTTCTGAATTTTTTGATATATTATTTGTATTTTTAAGATTTTCAAATGAATTAGTTTTATTTTTCTGAACTTTTTTGATATATAATTTGTATTTTTAAGATTTTAAAATGAATTAGTTTTTTTTTTTTTGAATTTTTGATATATTTGTATTTTTAAGATTTTTAAGATTTTAAAACGAAAAGTATTTGAAAAAGTACCTTTAGTCGCGGTTCGTGACACGAACCGCGACTAAAGGCTCTTTCCGCGCGGGAACGAAAACTCCGCGAAAAAACATTTAGTCGCGGTTCGTGACACCAACCGCGACTAAAGTTACCCCTTTTGTCTCTGTTGGGGACACCAACCGCGACTAAGGTACCTTTAGTTGCGGTTGGTGTCCCCAACCGGGACTGAAGGGGTGCCCTATATATTCGCGCTGCCCTGAAAATTTCTAAGGATCAAACGCATCTCTCCGCCCTGCTCGTCTTCCTCGCGCCGCCCTCGCCGATTCCGCCCGCAAAGACATCTGTGCGCTCTCGTCTTCGGTAGGTGCCCGCCGCCCCTGCGCCCGTCCTCCCGCGCCCCTGCCCGTCCTCCCGCGCCCCTGCCCATGACCGGAAACGACGACATCCGCGCGCTCCATTCTTCGCCGGGTGACCGGAAACGACGACATCCGCGCGCGACGAGAAGTGGTCGTGACGAAAACAGTAGAGAGGGGAGAGAAAACGAATTCCGCGCGCGACGAGAAAACGAAATCGGCGCCTCTGCCTTCATGGGAGGAAGACGAAGGTGACGTCACGCTCGCGTCACCGGTGGGTTCCACCTGACAGAGAGAAAGGGGCGCGGGCTGCTGGCAGTTCTTTTTTTTTTAGCACAGGCTGCTGGCAGTTGGGCTGGATTCCTAGACGCGCGGCGGTTAAGTGGTGGCTGGGCCCGTGTGGCTGGCCGGGTGCAGTGCGAGCGTGGCTGGCCCGTGTGGCTGGCTACACTCGGTTTTTTTTCTAAGTCAAAACAATTTCTAAGTCAAAAAAATTCCAAAGTAAAAAAAAAGTAAAATATTCCTAAGTCAAAAAAAAGTAAAAAAAATCACCCGTGAAGCTAAATATATATTTGTACTAATATTTGGTAAGTCTACTAACGCTAAATATTCCTAAGTCAAAAAAAAATTCCTAAGTCAAAAAAAAAGTAAAATATTCCTAAGTCAAATAAAGCTAAATATATATTTGTACTAATATTTGCTAAGTCTACTAACCCTAAATATTCCTAAGTAAAAAAAAAGCTAAAAAATCCGAAGCACTACTAACCCTAAATATATATTCCTAAGTCAAAAAAAGAACGGTCCATAACACCCCGAGCGGCTCCCTAACACCGTACAGCCGTCGCTGCTCCTAATCTATATCCCCTTAATCTTATTTTTTAATTCCTTTATACTTAATTAATTTTTACTACATGCAGGAGTGACATATGGCGGACAATAGAGCCGAGCCGCTTAGAGATCCGGAGGCTGAAGGTTATATAATGGGCATCATAAACAACGAGATTCCTTATGTGCCGGGCTCAGAACATGAGCAAGAAGAGGATGTAGTCTCTTCTTTTCTGAAGCTTGACGGTGGAACAAACATTGTCGATGATCAAGAAGGTGAAGGAACGGACATTGTCGACGGTGGTCAACCGTCGACAAGCGACGATCTCGAATTGCAAGTAGCAACCACCTCCGGCGAGGTATATATATACATTGAGCCTCTCGTGATACAAACTTACTAAAATGTGAATACATATGTATTAACGCGCGCGACTCTCTTTCTTTTTTTAACCCTCGGCCGGATCGAGTACGACAAAGCATGGCAAATCCAAGGTGATGAAACAAGAAGAAACATATACCATCGAATTAGTCGGTGAAACCGGCAAGCCCCTACAGCACATCACAAAGTTTATCAACCAATGCAGAGTCGTTGTTAGAGACAACGTCCCGATCACCGTCCAGGAAAGGAAGGAGCCAAAGAAGGCACGTCTTGGTTTCAGTTTTGTCGACAAGAGAACGAAAAAGGATTGCTGGAGAAAGCTTATGGAACATTTCATTCTACCTCCGGAATACAACAAAGTCGATGAATTCGGTAACGAGGTTCCGGGTGGACGTGAGAGGAGGAGGCTAGTCAAAGAGTTCGCTCTTCAGAAGATGGCCGAAACATTCCGGAACATCAAGAAAATTTTTACCCGTGACTATGTCAAGAAGGGCAAGACTCCGGATTTCAATGGAAAACATGAGAGACTGAAAGATGATTGGCCAGAATTTGTGAGGCAAAAGAAATCGGATCATTTCAAGGAAATATCGAAAAAAATAAGGTTAATGCGGGTAAGAAACAGTACCATCATATTATGGTGCGAGGAGGATACCTCCTTTCAACGCCTTAGTGGGAGAAGATGGAGGAGGGCCTGAGGGTGCGAGGAATCCCTCTAGGTACAGAGGGATGGGACCCAAGGGCCAAAAGCTGGTAGTACGGGCATGGGGGAACGCTAGACCCGGAGACAGGGGTGTGTGTTCACCGCAAGAAAAAGTTTGCTCCCATCCAAGACTTATTGATGCAATGAACCAAGCTCAAGAGGGCTTGATCAAGTTCAACAGAGAGAAAGACGCACTGACAACAGCCCTCGGGAATGATGAACACGGAGGACATGTACGAGGCAAAGGCAGAATTCCGTGGAAAGTAGGGTTTTCCTAGGACAATGACCCGTACCGTTACAGAAGTCGTAAGAGAAAGACGGACCGGGATGCAGATCTTTTGGCGCAGTTTGCATCGGAACTCCATGAGTTGAAGCAGACCGTGCATGGACTAGTAAAAGAAAGATCGGCTGCAGGGCCGCATGAAGATCATGAAGCGGATCTCGGAATCCAGCAGCGGAGAAGCAGGGTGGCTTCCACGGATGCCCCGCGTGGTGCTAATGCCGTGCACCGGAGCCTCACTACCCCGTGGATGATGTAAAGGAGATGAAAGAATATGATCTGCATTATCCCATGGGGAACGTTTCCACGAAGGTAGCTACCGGCAGTGCTTTACCCTGTACACCTGGAGCACTCCACCACAACAACCCCATTGCATATGGCTATGCTCGTGTCACGGTGGAAGACATAGTCCAAGAGTTTGAGGACCTGGAGATTGACAAAGCTACACCCGAAGGGGAGAGAAGACTTGGAGATGTCAAGCGCCAGATCATTCTATGGAAAAAGAAGTACATACTGTTTCCAGGCGAGGCGCCAAGGCTAACAAGTCCACCCCCCTCCGATGGTGGTGGTGGTGGTGGTGGTGGTGGTTCACCTACACCTCCTTCACGCCATTCGACGCCGTCCCCCGATCCACAACCTCCGGCGGGTAAGCAGCCGCCGCCCCCCAATGCTCCTCCGGCGGGTACGACGCCCCCCAATCCTCCTCCGCCGGGTACGACGCCCCCCAATCCACCTCCTGCGAAGAAGCTGAAGTAGGCGAACAGCAAGGAAACCCGCTCCTGGACTATTAACCCGGACCCTTATGTACCTAAGACCACAACGGTACCAGAGCCATCTTTGAAGCCTCTCCTCCCAAGGCCTTGGGAACTTAGTGAAGCTGAAACCAAATTGGCGGCGGCTGCTGATTATGAGAAATGGAAGGCGGATACGAAGGCGATAAAAGAGCCTGAGCCAAGCAAGTATTCACTGAGAAGGAAAAGAAGTGGGCTACGGATTTTTTGACGACACCATCCCAAGCCGTGCTGAATATGCCTGACGACTATGGACGTGAACTTCGTAGGCAAGCAGAAATATTGAAGGAGGAGAAAAAAAAAAGTAAAAAAAGCGAGAAACAAGTTGACCAGCTCGAGATGCAGAATAAGCAATCGATCCCCCCGCTCATAGTGAAAGCCGGTCCGGAAGAGGAGCCCGAGATCATAGCAGCTGCGGCAGCACATGGATTGACTGTAGCGAGTGCCATGAAACAAGCGTCCGAGATGGGTTTGACTCTTCGTGCCTCGTTAGGCCTTGAGGATATGCCAGTAGGTGAGATATCATTACA
The DNA here is from genome assembly GCA_028641055.1 of Alopecurus myosuroides. Lineage (NCBI taxonomy): Eukaryota > Viridiplantae > Streptophyta > Magnoliopsida > Poales > Poaceae > Alopecurus > Alopecurus myosuroides. The sequence goes on along the minus strand of JAPCYS010003594.1, from coordinate 30,066 downwards.
ATATGTGCGGAATGGGCCTCTCGTCGAGCCTGCGCAGGAAGAGAGTCTAGCACCACAAATGCGAAATCTGCTACGTTGGTACAAGCATTTCACAACATGGGCCGACAAAGAATATGTTTATGCGGAGGTTACATAGGAGCATCACACCAAACGGTACTCTGTAGAAGTTCATATGAGTGAATTGTTCCATCTGTTCAATCTGCGTGAGCTCGAAAAATCTATGCTGAGTTGCTACGTTCTGTAAGTGATTTATTTCTACCTCATCTCGTTCTTCATTTCCTGCACTATATATATATATATGTATATATATATATATATATATATATATATATATATATATATTTATCCTAACTATATTGTTGCGTACGCTATTATGCAGGTTGAAGATTTGGGAATGCAAAAAAAGAAACATCCATGATGTTGGGTTCATTGACCCACATATCGTTAAGGGATATGTGTTACAAAATCACCCCGAAGACGTGGAGAAAGACTTGTACAAGTTTCTTAGAAAGCATCAACTCAAAAGTCATATTATATTTCCTTACCATTTTGGACGAGTGTGAGTGTTTCTCTCTTGTGCCCATTCTCTTTTGTTTACTCCATACATGGTATGTCTAATCGATGAGTTATGCATGACTGTGCATGTAATGTGTCCGCAGGTTCCACTGGATTCTGCTAATGATTGAACTTCACACCCCCAGAGTTCTAATCATGGACTCTATGAATTCGGATTCAAAGCTTTGGGACGACATGAGAAAAATGCTGCAAAAGTAATTATTTTCAATCATTTGTGCTCTATATGGATCGGCCTCTTTCGTTCGTTTCCTAATATCAAGTAACTAATAACTCCCTTGTTCATTTAATTTTCTTTGCCCTGTAGGGTTTGGAGACGGTTCTCAGAACAAATTGTCTTTGAATTCAAACATGAGCTAGAATTTAGAAGGTTAGTTAATGTGGATAAGCAGCCACCGGGACCAATCTATGTGAATACTATGTTTGTGAGCACATCCAGAGACACACCTCACAGCGGAAAAAATCGGATAGCTGGCGGAAGGCGACGGATGACTTGCGAAAGAAGCTTAGTCTAGAAGCTCGCTTCTGACCAATTCAAGAGGAATTAGCAGGATTTTTCATGAGGGAAGTCATCCATCCTAAAGGAGAACACTATACCGAGGACGAAGAAAATTATATGCATACCCCAGATTGAAACTTGTTCGAAGTTGTATATGGTGATCCATCCTAATTGTGTATGGAAACGTGTTCGAAGTTGTATATGGTCACCCGAGATTTAATATATATATTATATATTCCTCTTAAATTCTTCTTGTTTGAAATTTCATATGCATGTATATAGTAGCGTAGAATATGTGTACTGAAACTTCATCAAAATTAAAATAAAACACAAAATAAAATATAAAAGAAATAAAACACTAAAAATTAAAAAGAAACCAGGTTTAGGGGGCTAAAACCCTAAACCTGCGGAAGAGGCCTTTAGTCCCGGTTAGCCACGAGAGCCTTTAGTCCCGGTTAGCCACGAGAACCGGGACTAAAGGTCCTCCGCCCCGACGGACTCCTGGCGTCCACGTGGACGGGCTTTTAGTCGCGGTTCGTAAGAGGCGTGACTAAAGGGGGGGGGGGGCTTTAGTCGCGCATATTTAGTCCCGGTTGCACAGCCGGGATTAATGGCCTTTGCGAACCGGGCCTAAAGGCCTATTTTCTACCAGTGTAATCTTTTTTTTTTGTTGATTTTGTTTGTGTGTTTGATCTAGTTTGTTGCATGTAGTTGGTTGATTGGGGCTTGTGCAGTCGGGCACGCGCCAATTTTTGCAGCGCCTAAAAAGGCCAAACTACGCAACACCCAATTTTTGCGCATATGAAATCGTAGCAGCCCCACACACGTGCTACAATCTTTTTTAAGCACTAATTTTGCGTTGCAAACCTGTTTTATAGCACGACTGCTGGAGATGCTCTAAGCTACTACCTCTGTTCAACAAAAGAAGGCACACAAATTTAGTCAAAAGTCAATGTATGAAAATTTTGACCAACTTAATAGAAAAAATATGAGCTTTTACAATACCAACAGATTCACCGTTTTGGAAAAGTATCATGGGAAACAAGTTTTTTCTCACATGGTTTCTTTCAAGTTGGTAATTGGCAACATATTCGATTTAGGGAGGATACATGGTTAGGTGATGAGACAATATCACAAGCATATCCATCTCTATATTGTATTTCTTATCACAAGAATGTCATGGTGGTAGATATCTTTCAAATAATCCACTTACTATTCAGTATTGAAGGGTCATAATAGGGGATAGAAGAACACGTTGTCTTCACTTGGTAGAAAGACTAATGTAGGTCTCGTTATCCCAAAATCCGGATTCTTTCAACTGTTGTATGGAAACCAAGTACTTGTGGAGACTAAAAATACGACGGAAATTAAAACCATACAAAATGTTGTTAGCAATGTTAATTTGATTAAGAGACATTGTACGGGATGTAAAAAAATGTGCTCTCTGCGCGGCGGATTAGTCCGTTGAATACTTATTTATATCCTTCCCATTTTTACCGAATATTTGGAATCTTATTCACTTCCCGTTCAGTATCTCCCCGTTCACTTCCATCAGTGATATGTTCTGTAACTGGCTGAATGGAATGAATAGGAAAACTAAGCACGTATATGTGTAGGTATGTCGGCTTTTCTTTGGGCAATTTAGAATTATCGTAATGATGTGATTTTTAACTAGAAAGGCGTTGTTCACTTTATACAGGTTATCAACAAAGCGGCCTACAGGATTAACATGCGGTCTATCATCCTTCCCTTGGAGCAGCGAGTACATACGGATATCGGATGTGCTCGACGGTTGGCGATCATTCGGGATATCCACAGTCGGGGATATGGCCGACTCCATGCTAAGCGATTGGATGTGTAGCGCCGTGGTTTTTTAGTGACTAATTTTTGTGACCACTTTGAGTGATTATGAATTGTAACTATACCTTGTTGTTATGTTTTTAATAAGAAAAACAGGGTGGGCCCCGCTTCGATTAGGGGCTAGGGAGAAGCTCCCATATCGGAAAATAATATTAACTCACCCATTCATCTAAATAAACTACTCCCTCCGATCCGAATTAATTGTCGGAGAGCTAACCAAAGTTTTGTCTAAGCCTTGTGTGAATGTGCGACCATTAATTCGGATCGGAGGTAGTACAAGATTAACGTGTCTACATGTTTATTGACCAATATGCTACTATAACATTTTACTCATGAGTTAGTTGGACAAAGAAAATAATTAAGTACGATATCACGTGTGGGCATCTATACATGTTACCCTACTACGTGCCACCAAGGCGTAACATGAAAAAGGCTGGCCAGTTTATCTCGATAGGTGTAATCCTGGCAGACTGATCGGCAGGAAATTGGTTTGACACAAGCTTGTAGAAGGCTAGAAGCGCCGTACGTCATAATCCTTAATGAGCAACGTGCCGCTGCTCTCTCCCGACCAAATGCAGTATGGCTGTTTAAGCTGTTCGATTTGCCCAATCAATTTGGGGTCGATCGGGCTCGTACGCTCCCACTCTTCATCGCCGTCCCCAGCATTGTCTTGTTCATGTGTCCATATTTCCATCTGGCCGGCACGGCACACACGCAGCGATAATAGAGTGCCGTCTACGGTGGTGGTAAGATGGGTCGCCGCCGAAAGACTCCCCGAGCTCGCGGAAAAACCTCAGGCTTCATCGGCGGGAGGAGCATTGTCGGACAGAGTAGTTTTCTCGAAGAGACGCCTTCTGTCTCGAGGTTATAGCTCAGGATGTGGAAGTAGTTTGATCTGCTAGCACACAACCAGTGTATGGAGCCTCGACACATGACGGCATTAACCATATAGCATTGCCCTCTATCGTGTCGAGACACTTTATAGGGGGCCTCCAGCTCGACTCGCCTGAGGAGAAAGTGTGGAGATTGAAGTGCGGCTTCTCCTTTTCCTTGCCGATCATTAGCACTCTGAAGGGACGTTGCCGGACTCAGGATATCGCCGTCGCTGAGCGGTACGATGTTACAACTTTGAGGGCAGTGGAAGTGGCGGAAGACGGTGTTGCATTCTAGCACAGGCAACTCGTCCCATGTTCCGGCGATCAGGTTGCACACGGCGAGCTGTACAAAGTTGGGCAGCAGGTCCTGGTCGTGTGGATAGAGGCGTAATAACAGGAAGCCGCCACGCATGTTGAGCCGCATGGAGCCGTCGTCAAGGGGCGTGGCATCTCCAACAGGCACGAAGGAGCTCAAAGGACGGCAACGAGTGCCGAGCGGCGAAGGTCCGAGCAATGGCACGAAGGTGAGCTTGCTGTTGACATCTGGTCGTATGATTTCCGGTTCTTGTGGTGTGACATCGTTGAGTGAAGAAGCCCACCAGGGAGGGCGGCCACAGCTTGCTGCGGCGGCGAAGGAACGAAGGCTCGGCCACGAGGCGCCGCCATCCCTTGCACGTGGTTGCACACCGGAAGATCGTGGCCACGTCACCGCCGTCGAGTCGCCTAAGGATCTCGATGACCACGTCATCCGGGAGGGTCGCCGCCATTGCCATCTCCCTATACCGATCAAGCCTGTTAATTTCCTGCCACGAACTTGGATCGGTCGAACATATATACAATCGAGTGCATAACTAGGTAGGAACAGAACATGGCCGGATCTATGCATGCCTAGCTAGAGTTGGTCTTTCGTACGTTGTGGCATGTAATTTTGGCAAGTTGTATGGTACTTTTCACTAGTCCTGAGATATACTAGGCCCAACAGGCCCATAAAGTATGATTCCATCGTCTCCTACAACAGCTCGACCACAATCTCCCCTGCCGCCACCTTCCGGGCAACGTTTCGCTGCGCTCCGAGGGGTACTGATTGGCATGGCGCCCCCTCTGCCTTTGCCGTCCGACGAGGTCCGCCGCAGCCGGCTCCTCTGGCGCCCCCTTCAATCTTGCTATGCACGCCGGATCGAGGCCCGTTCATGGCTCATGACGACGTTGACATTGATAATTATCCTGTGAAGTCGCCGATCGGGCATTTCCATGGCGAGCTCGTTCGTGAACAAGCACAATAATGCAGTTAAAATGTCACCCGGTTATTATCCGAAGCATGCAACCGAGCTAGTGCGTGTCAGTAACTAGTCGAAATGGTATTCCACGCCGTCGTGAAGTTCCTGCTCCCGTCCTTGCACTACCAGGTCCTGTGTCCCCTGGAAAGTTCTTGCCGCCTCAAGTCCTAACCCGACACCCCGTAGTCTAGTCCTCGAACGCCTCGAGGCCGTGTTAGCGCTAGCAGCGCTGCAGGAGACCACGGAGCATGGCGAACAAGTTCCACACAAGGTGGGCGACACGGTAGAATGTAGACAACGAAGGTGTACCCGTTACGCTCATGGTGGCAGACACCATGGTCTGCACGCGTAGCGATGAGTTCCGCCGTGCCGAGCTGGCCCAACGTGTGACCAAACAGATCCAGGTAGCTGGACAGTCGTCGCGCGGCCAAGTACGTGCTGTTGGTCGCGTCCACGTGCACTGCCGACGCCCACCTTGGAGATCATGTCACCGATCGGCTTGCGAGTTAGCCTTAGATGGATGTCAGCGTCGGCACACAGAAGTCACGGCGCAGCGTGTGGTCGCAATGCCGGTCCAGGACCACTGGTAGAAAATAGGCCTTCCATACGCCCTCTTTAGTCCTCAAAATATCCGAACCGTGATTAAATGGGTCTTTAGTCCTGGTTCGTGAGGCGACCCGCGACCGAAGGTCTTGAGTGGCGGTTTGGGAAGCGCGCGGAGGGCTTTAATCCCAGTTGGCCTGGCCACCCGCGACTAAATGTCCGAACTGCTGGCCTCCCGGTCTTTAGTCCCGTTTGGCCTGACCACCCGCGACTAAAGGTGGCCACACCAACTGCTCGGCTCTCGCGCGGTTCTAATTCGCGAGCAAAGGCAGAAAGGCCTCATTGCTACAGTGCACGCGCAGCTCTCTCTTCTTCTTCCTCCACACCATGGATTCTCCCGTTTTCAAGATTCTAAAGGTGGCCACACCATGCGGCAAGACTCTCCACGTCGCCTACACCAACATTTGCGAGAAATTCCCTGAAGCTCTTGACCGTTTGAGCAAACTCTATGAAGCCGATGAACACCACAAGTTCTTCGGGCTTGATCTCGAGTACACGGCCAATCAAAAGGATGTGGCTGTCATCCAGATAGCTTACAAGGAAACCGTTTTGGTCTTCCAATGGGCAAGGTACGCACACAATCTCTTGAAGCAATAGTGATATATAGAGAGGAAAATTGCATAGGGTAGCAATATGGCATTTTCGATTTGTTGTTGCATTGAAAGAATACAATTGTTGCAACAATATGTAACATGTGTTCCATTTTTGTTGTTGCATTGAAAGAATACACTTATTGCAACAATATGTAACATGTGTTCCATTTTTGTTGTTGCATTAAAAGAATACACTTGTTGCAACAATATCTAACATGTGTTCCATTTTTGTTGTTGCAGTAGTGCAAAGAAATGTCCAAAACTTATGGATTTTCTTGTCAACAAAGGTTTCGACTTTTGTAGCGTCGATATCACAAATGACCAGCAGAAGATGATGCGCACGTGGAATATTGAGATACCTGAAGACCACTACATTGATCTTCAGGACTTGATCCATTTTGATGAGCTGGACGGGGCCAATACCGAGATGGCTCAGATGGCAACTTCCTTCATCCACCACGACTACAGAACGATGAAGACTAGTTTCCCTTCGAGAAATCACAACAATTGGGGGAAGAACCCACTTGACCTGATCAATCTCCGATATGCAATAATAGATGCATATGTTGCGTTCGAGTTGTTCCGCATCTACTGTTCGATGGAGCAGTAGATGGTTGTTTGTGTACCGCTATGTTTGCATTATTCGAGACTTTATATATGTAGTACTACTATTATGTGCTATGTTTGCATTATTCGAGACTTTATATATGTAGTACTACTATTATGTAATGGATATATGTCCTATATTATTTCTATTAATTGTGTATGTGTTTAAGTACCGCTGTGTTTAAGACTAACTCCTTTACAAAATATTTGAAAAAACGAGTGGAAAACATGGAAAACAGAAGGTTACTTAAATGTCTCAAAACCTTGTGAGAGAAGAAGACTAATGAAATGGCTCAAATAAAACCAAGGGTTAAAAAGGACATGATGCATTCATAAGGACTGGAAAATAGAAGAGATTTTAGGTAATGGGAAACAAAAGATTTCCTAAGATTAAGAGATATGACCACTTAATTAAGATGCATTCATAAGGACTGGAAAACAGTGAGATAAAATATGTTTCTGAACTTTTTGATATATTATTTATATTTTTATGATTTTAAAATGAATTAGTTTTATTTTTCTGATTTTTTTTATATATTATTTGTCTTTTTAAGATTGTAAAATGAATTAGTTTTATTTTTCTAAATTTTTTGATATATTATTTGTATTTTTTAGATTCTAAAAGGAATTAGTTTTATGTTTCTAGAAATAATACAAATTAAAAAGTTAATGTTTATTTATTTATTCAAAATTATTGTTACATCATTACTTTTGTTAATTAAAAGATTTATTTGAAATTCGAACAATAAATAAATGTGGCATCGACCAACATGTTAATAGGATTGATATGATACTAGTATCACATACATGCGTGCGAAGCACTTGGATGCGGGACGGGATGAAACTCGGAAGTTAAGCGTGCTAGTGCTAGAGTAGTGGGAGGATGGGTGACCGAGCGGGAGTTTGATCACGAGTAAGTAATTTGACTAGAGATAACTGTAGTTAGACACTAAGCAAATAATACAAATTCTGAAAAAAAAAGGGAGTGAAAAATAATTAGAAACCCAAATGAATTAAAAAAAATAACGAAATAGTTTCTAGTCCCGGTTCGTGTTACAAACCGGGACTGAAGGTCCTCCGCCCCTGACGCACGCCACCCGCCCACGTGGACGGGCCTTTAGCCGCGGTTCGTAAGAGGCGCGACTAAAGGGGGGCCTTTAGTCGCGCATATTTAGTCCCGGTTACACGACCGGGATTAATGTCCTCTGCGAACCGGGACTAAAGGCCTATTTTCTACCGTGGACGGCCGCATCGATTATGGCACATGAACACAGTTTTTGTTTTGTTCTTGGGCCTAGGCCCAGCTAAGGTATTTATTTTAGTGCTGAACGATTTTGACTAGTAGTAGGAAAATTACTACTCACCCTTTGGCCACTAGTATGGAAAGTTCTCAGCCCTTAGATGGATAAAAATTAATGGCTATTATTGATTTGGGGGTACCATAGAAGGGCTCGATAATCAATATGTATTGTCCTCCTTTTTCTACACAGCCGAGCGTGACGGAACGACCATTCACTAAGGAACGCTGCCTATTTTATTATTTGCGAATATATTAGCAGAGTTTATATATTGTGGTCGAGATGCATATTGAATCTGGGATTCTTATGGCAGTGACAATTCTTAAGCAACATGGAGTAGTCTGCAATACAGCAATCCCTCAAACAAGGAGAGGAACATGTATGTGTACGAGCAGTATAAACATCATCTAATTATGTTGCTCTTTGTTTCTTAGCGTCAAGAAGATAACAGGAAACAGAACCACAGGTGCTAAATTCCCTCGCTACAGGAAACATATACCGTCGGCGTAGACCTAGCCTTGGCACTTTTGTCCGTCGGGTAGGGACTCCGCCCGTCGATGTACCACTTGTAGCATCAATTGAAAAGGGTGAAACTTATAGCATAGCTCTTCCTAGTCGTCATAGGCTTCTCTCTTACGTGCCCACTCCTGATACGCCGTCTTTTCCTTGAAGCGATCATGTTTTCCTCAGACTATGCTGATCATCAAATCAATGAGAGAACTTTGATATACCTATGTTTCTGCACGTCTTGGTATCAAGTAAGCCCTCTAGTGCAAAACAGGTACTGGTTTCAACATGCTTTATGTTGAACTTCGAAAACTATACCATTCACATGGATTTAAATTTTGATTCAAAACTTGAAAATAATATTCCTAGATTTGTCTCAAGAAAATATTAACCAGTAGTTATGGTTGCTAAACATACATTGCGATAGAAACTAGTGGACAATGTCTAAAACCTCACATTTTCCTGAAACCTGTAGAGTAGATTCAAAATTTTACTCTCTATAGTGATCGTAGAGAGTACCAAAATTCCAATTTGCGGAAAATAGACTCTTTAGAACTCCTACTTGTGCTTTATTCCAATTTTACTCTCTTTAGAACCGCCATACCAACTCTTGCGGAATGGAACTGCCTCCATGCTTGAGAGTTGAGGATGACCCGACCATCAGCATTATCCCTGGTGATCGGAACTGCGGTGACATGTCCGGATTCTCCACGGCGTACTCCAATGGTACCGGGCTCCATGCCAGCACTGTCCGCTACCGCCATGGGTATTTTCTAGAACACAATTCCAAGATAGAATAAAAGCACAAAGTCACATACCGGCCACATTATAACATAAGCAACTACAGGAATAAGAAAGTGTTAAGAAACATACCATGACATGTCCATTGGAGACGTTAGTATTGGTGATGCGATGCACGAAAGGAAAACCGATGTAGCTATCTATCTCGGCAAGTTTCTGAAGGACACGGTCCTTCTCAATCTCGCTAAGATTCGCTCTTTGAGCAACCACCACATGTTTCCATGGGTCCTCCTCGTCCATATCATCCTCAGTGTCCATATCATCCTAAGTGTTCCCAATATCCTCCTCACTCCCGGCATTCTCACTCGCAATCCCGCCCATATACACAATTTTGATACGAGGTTGTGGTCCTTCCATTGAGAAGTGAATGTAATCACTTCCGCTTAAATTGTACGTGGCGATGAGAACCTGCAATGCTTGCCCGCAAAAGTAGGTCTTCGTTCTTTCTTTTTTCACTCGAAGATTGTAGGTGGTCCCGTGAACATTGAAGTCCACATTATTGCCAACTAACTGGTTGAACTCTTGGCGAATATTGCATGGAAGAATCTAAAAAAGAAATATAAAGAATAAACACAAGTCTCAAGCTAGATAGTAAAACGAAAGAACAAGTTAACATAAAAAGAATTGTTAATTACCAACGAATCAACGTCACCGTCGGGAGCTGAAGCATAAAAGAAGTCCCACTGAATCGTCCTTCGGCACATCGGGGCCGACATACGCCGCAAGCCATGTTCTATTAAATTAAGAAAGTACACATAGAGGTTAGAGGAGCATAGATATCACAAAACAAAGACAAATGGCAGCACCTACCTCTAGTAGTATAATAAGGCAATTGACAGCAGTACAAACGAAATGGAACCTGTCGGAGAGTTTAGGTGATACTTCCAACAGTACACTTTCTTATTTAATCTCACAATTCACAATTCACAATACTCTAGTAGTGTAATAAGGCAATTGACAGCAGTACACACGAAATGTTGTTATTGTGCGTGTTTTTACTCCTATTTAATCTCACAATTCACATTCCTTTTTACTAGTGAAACCTGTCAATTCACATTCACAATTCTTAGCCTTTCGGCTTGCCCACCTGTGTGTGGTGCTGTGTTTTGTTCTACGGCTTTTGCCGTTTGTAAGGAACCTGCTAAAACTTTGTTGTTCGTGATTTCAATGAAATCGGGGGGCAGCCCCTTTTAGTCTAAAAAAATGCACTACAAAGATCCGCTAAGAGCACTGAATCCTGGAGATATAATGCACATTCCTCTGGATCGATCCACGACGACGGGAGCACCGCGGCCACCAGAAGCAGGCGCACATCCTCCACAACGACGACGGGAGGGCCGGAGTGGGCTGGGATGGAGGGGGGATGGGAGGGAGAGGGGCGCCTGACCTGGATCAACGACGACGACGACGACGGAGTGGGCGACGACCTGCTCTGCTCCTCTCGACACTGGCGACGGCGGCGGCGTGTGGGTTCGTGTGGGTGCGGGTGCGGGTGAGATCTGGTCACTTAGAATACTATAAAGCATTGAGCTAAGCACATTGGCACCGGTTTCTAATACAAACCGGTTCGAAAAGGATCTGTCCACTGGGCCCCACACCCTGCCGCAAATGGCCTCATGGCCTTTAGGACCGGTTTGTGGTACCAACCGGTTCGAAAAGGATCTGTCCACTGGGCCCCACACCCTGCCGCAAATGGCCTCATGGCCTTTAGGACCGGTTTGTCGTACCAACCGGTTCTAAAGGATCTGTCCCCTGGGCCCCCTACCTACCCGCAACAAATGGACGCAGGCCTTTAGGACCGGTTTGTGATACAAACCGGTCCTAAAGGCCTGCGGCACCGCAGGCGCCGCGTTTCGTAGATAATGCGCCTGCGCTAAATTTCGTAGGATTTTGGTTTGCGCGGTCCCACATGGAATTACCCCAGGCGCATGTGCTGTCAAAAGCGCCTGTGATAAAGATTACCCCAGGCGCATTTTCTCGATGATGCGCCTGTGCTAAGATTTTCTAAATTACACTGCCCCGCGGCCTGGGACACATCGAGCAATACGAATGCTATAATATGTGGCTCCCCCACGTTGGTTTTCACTTAAAAAATACATACATATGAAAGTTAACATGTGCAAAAAAAAAATTAATGTCGCATCGAGCGTAAATAGATTTGTTTAGCGAGATACCGCAAGTGTTTCTCTCTAAAAACACATTGTACATATAGCTATTAGCATGTTATATCGCGATTATTTCCCTCTCTCAACCTTTCGTCACAATATTAGTCTTGCCTTTCTTGGTCGATGTTGAATACGTGACCGCCATATTGTGACTTCTTCTTGTGAATGGAAGACCTGCCCTAGGTAGTGTGGTCCTGCTTCTTCTTGTGGTGTATGGTGCATCGTCTTCACCGGGTTCTTCCATCATCGGGTCTCCGACTAAGCCGTCGAAGTCCTTCTCATCGGCGACTCCATCCATTCCAACGAGGGCCCTTTTTCCTCTCCTTACGACAACACGACTAGGCTTTGCCGGGTCGGTTATGAAGAAGCATTGCTCCACGTGCTTAGCCAATACCCAGGGCTCATTTGCGCGGTGGGGTTCTTGGACTTGGGTTTGTTGGCTTCAGACATCGATAGTGGTGAAATATTCGTCTTCTTCGTGGTTTGTAGCCCATCTGACATTGAACATCGGCAGCTTTACCCCAACGTAGTCAAGCTCCCAGATTTCCTCGATCTTTCCGTAGTATCTTCTAACCTCTTCGCCCGTGTAAGATTCCATCGTTATAGACGAGTTTTGATAGTCGCTACTTTTGTCTCTTTCCTCCGTGTAAATGTGTACCCATTGATGTCGTATGCTTGATAAGTCATCAGATTGGGCGCGGGGCCATATGACAAGGCCAGTACAATTTTATCTTTCTCACATGTCATTGGCGGGGGATCGGCATCAATCTGCTTCTTGAACCATGTCGCGAAAGAGGTTGTGTGCTCTAAATATCTCATCTTCCGTCATCGGCCTGCGAGCACTGTTTTTTATCGCGGTTTTGTGCTCTTCTATCCAAGGGTCGACATCGTCGATGTGTTGTAACACTACTAGGTGGGCCCTTTCAAAGTCGGCTCTCCGACCACAGGAGTCCGCGTCCATTACCCTTTTGCCAGTGTTGTGGCCTACCCCCATGAACCTGTCAAGGTGATTGTTCGCGGGCAAACCAACAGCTGGCTTCTCATCGCCTAGGAAATTCTTGCAGAAAGAGATGCATTCTTCGGTGAGAAATCCCTGGACAATGCTTCCATCCGGGTGTGCCCTATTACGAACGAATGATTTGATGATCCCGTTCATTCTTTCTAACGCCATCATGTTGTGCAAGAATGCCGGCCCAAGATTGGTGATATCGTCCACGATATGGACCAAGAGATGTACCATAATATCAAAGAAGGCAGGTGGGAAATACATCTCAAGCTCGCATAGGATGTGACGATCTCTTCCTGCAGCCTTCCGAGTTTCTTCACGCTTATCGACTTCCGAGTGATGACATCGAAAAAGTTACAAAGGCCAGTGAGCGTTTGACGGACGTGCGGTTCCATTATCCCTCTGATTGCAACCGGAAGTATCTGCGTCATCATCACGTGACAGTCATGAGACTTCATCCCGCTGAAGATTTTTTTCCCGCGTCTAGGTATCTGCTTATCAGCCCCGCGTAACCTAAGGGAAATTTCACTCCGAGGAGGCATGTGAATATTTGCGCGAGCTCGTCGGGGCTTAGAGTGAAGCAAGAGGGTTTCAGGCGGTGAGTTTGGTGTTTCTTAGCCGTTTTCCGCTTGCGGTCGTCCATCTCCTCCACCCCATCCTCGTCCTCCTCCGTCTGTTCACGCGTAGAAGGCGGTAAGTGAAGCTCGCTCCTGATATTCAGGGCCATCAGGTCGTATCTTGATTTTGGCCCGTCTTTGGTCCTATCTGGCATGTTGAACAGGGTGCCAAGCAAGCTCTCACACACATTCTTCGTGATATGCATGACATCAAGGCAGTGAGGCACTCCGAGGATTGGCCAGTACCGCAAGTCCCAAAACACGGACCTCCTTTTCCATACCCCCAAGAGCGGTCCTTCTGGCGGAGGACACTTTTTCTCTCCTCGCTTCCGCTTTTGTACCTTTCCCGACGGAGGACACGTTTTCCAATTCTTCAATAGAGTATCGATCTCTTCTCCTCTTCTCTTGCGTGGAGGTAGATCGAGCTCATCTTTACCGTTGAACAGGTCTCCGCGCTTTCTCCACGGGTCGTTCAGTGGTAGCCACATTCGATGCCTCATGTATATGGTTTTAGAAGATCCGGGATCCTTGTGTAGCTGTAGAAACGGGGTAAATTCCATGCACCTGACACAAGCCTTGTGTCCATGGCACACCTGACACGCAATATATCCGTATCCGAGATAGTCCTGCACCGTCGTGATCAGTGCGGCTCTCATACGAAAAGTTTCTTCTTTGAAGGCGTCCCATGTTTCCACCCCTTCCTCCCACAACGTGTCTAGCTCCTCCTTCAATAACTCGAGATACAGGTTGATATCGCTCCCTGCTGGGTCGGCCCTTGAATCAGCATACTCATGTGTATGTACTTCCTCTTCAGACACAACCACGGGGGGAGGTTGTACATCCATACAAACACGGGCCAGGTGCTATGTTTGCTGCTCTGATTGCCAAACGGATTGAGACCGTCGGTACTCGCACCAAGCCTGATGTTCCTTGGGTCGTTCTCGAATTCCTCATCGAATGCGTCTAACGCTTTCCACTGACGTGCATCCGAAGGGTGTGTTAGCACTGGTTTTTCAACACGTTCTGGATCGCTCAGCACCGCCTTCTTTCTGTCCTCGTGCCAGCGCATGAGCTTTGCTTCCTTGGGGTCCATGAAGTACCGCTGCAGACGGGAATGAGTGAAAGTACCACACAACTTTCCTAGGAGCTTTCTTCGTCCCCCTCTTGTAACGATCAACACCGCACACCGGACATTTGATCTGGTCCGCGTGCTCGTTACGGTAAATTATGCAGTCACGGACGCAAGCGTGGTATTTTGTGTGCGGTAAATCGAGGGGGCACACGATTTTCTTGGCCTCCTGTAGACTACTAGCACATGTGTTCCCTTCAGGTAAGTGCGTCTTCAGGTATCGCAGAAGATCGTCCATGCTTGTGTCGGTCCATCCGTGTTTTGCCTTCATCTCAAAGAAGATCCAGAGCTACTCTCAAGCGTGACTCCTCCGCCCCGCGACTTGCGTCATACAACGGAGTTGCAGAGTCTATCTCTAGTTGCGTGATCTTAGATTTACGTCTGGCGTCGGTCGACGTGTTCTTGAGAAGAAGATCTTGAACATGAGGGTCCCGCACGACTGAAGTTAGAGGAGTGTTCATGTCCTCGTCTGCATGGTGCTGATCACCATGACTCCCTTCTTCTTCATTATAGTCGTCTTCGTGGACAGCCGCCTCTTCGTCCTCTCCATTGCCATGTTCAGACTCCTGCTGATCATCTTCACATGTCGCCGCCCAATTGGTCTCGACGTTATCATCGTCTTCATCGTCATCCATCCACTTAGTGTGCCCTCCATGAAACTATACCTGAGCAAGTGCTTCTCCACATTACCAGAATCTGGTTTGAACAAAGACCCCAGCTTGCATTTCCGACACGGACACTCTATCTCGGTGCGGTTGTTTCGATGCATCTCGGCCGTCGCGCGTCGCACGTACCTATGCACCACGCTTGTCCTCATCGCAATGACCATTGCTACAAAATGCAAGAGAGAGAGGTTTCATTAACTAGATCCGGTTTTCACGGAAAAATTCGGCATGACCTTCCTACAAAAGGTGTAACGCGGAGCGCCAGAAATTTGCCGAAAAGGAAATGAATCAACATTTCGGCAAAACATTGGCAACTCATCCTCATGGCAACACAATAAAATGAAAAAGAGAACGAATTCTCATCCACCGACCAATCCCACGCACCTATTAAGATGACACACAATGCAAAATATATAGACGCGATGACGACGTCGAAGATCACCGAAGAGACGACCGATAAGAGAGTGATAGATCTAGAATTAGCTAGTGGTGCATTTGTGGTGAGATCTAGTGTCCGGTTAGTAGATCTAGTGGAGAGATTTGGAAGAGGGAAAGTGGGGTAGCATACTAGCTAAAATATAACAAACATGATTGGTTAAATTAGCTAAACATGGTGGAGGGGTGTGGGGGATTGAGCTAGGAGCACTAATGGCTCGAGTTTGGACTAGTGAGTGAGTGAGTGGGGTGGATAGGGGTGGTGGTGGGTGGCTGGCCGCACTTATATTGGGGACAAATATTACCCCAGGCGAATATGGTATTAGATGCGCCTGCGCTAAGTGGTGCTACCCCAGGCTATTCTTTATCCCAGGCGAGCAACGAACCTGTGCGCCTGCGCTAAAGGGAGCTACCCCAGTCCACTTTTTACCCCAGGCGCTTCGTTGCTTACTCGCCTGTGGTATCTGTTATACCGCAGGCGAACTGGGAATCTATTCGCCTGCGGTAAAGGAAGCGTGCCAGGGTCGCCCGTGGTTGGCCCTGCCACACTTTACCCCAGGCGCTTCCGGTTTCTGTTCGCCTGGGGTAACAGTCCTACCCGAGGCGCACCTGCTGGCGCTTCGCCTGCGCTAATTAACCCAGGCGCACAGGCTTTCTTGTTCGCCTGTGGTAGGATATACTGCTATAAGCAAATCTCTAGTAGTGCTTGCACGACATGTTTATTCGGGTGTTTGTATCAAGAATAGCTTGCCCTGGCCAAGGCAATCTTTTAACGATGCTGAGGAGCCCCTCGGGAGCAGCCGCCACCGCCAATCCTAGGGCCGCCCTCTTCTCCTCTTGTCCTTTGTGCTACCGCCGGAGGACACTCGGCCAGACAAATGTCTCGCAGCTCAGGAAGGTGGTGCACGATCTTCTCGCGGCGACGACAAGATCTGGACTGCGGATCTCATGGTCGTTGGCGGTGCGTTGGTGCGCACAGCGTTAGTAATATCCAGCATGTGGCGGCGACACTTGGTGAGTAGAGAAGGTGCGCTTCGTCTTGTCGACTGTACGGTGATGGATTATATCATCAACGGTAGAACGTGACAGGGTGTGGTAGGCACATGGAGGTGAAGACGCGCCACCAAATGCACACGACAACGAAGGGAAAGCGGTCAAACGGGGAGGGAAACCAGACCTAGACCATGCGAAGGATATCAACCCGGAGGCTGGACCATTGCTCTGCCGCCATGTGGATGCTAGCATCGCTTGCAGGCATGCATGTTCTAGGTATCTAGCGCTAGATATAGCCCGTGTTGTTTGGAACCAAACCCAAATTGTAGTCTATATGTGACTCCTAGACGCCTAAAAGTACACGAGCGAGTTTCCTAGTACGAGTACCCATGTTTACATGTCGGTGTGGTGGTCCATTCTACCAACCGGAAAGATTCTCTGCTAATTTTTCATACTCACTCCGTCTCAAAATATGATGCGTATAGTTTTTTCTTAAAGTCAAACTTATTAAAGTTTCACCATCTATATAGAAAAATATATCAACTTGTACAGTATCAAATCCACATGATATAAAAATACATTTCATGGCGGTTCTAACTATATTGATTTGAGATCATAAATGTCAACCATTTTTCCTATATAGTTGGTCAAAGTATGAAAATTTTGACTTTCATTAAAAACTATAGGCATCCTATTTTGGGATAGAGGGAGTATGTACTAAATATCGTTTGTCAAATTTGGTCATCATTACAGAACATCCAACAGTTAAATCCAATTGTTCACCCTTTTTAAAAAGACATAAGAACATACAATCATATACATTTATAGTTGTCAGATTTAATAACAGTACATATGAACTCTCAGATGGTTAACTGATACACACAATTCAGCTTTACTGAGAACGTAATATGCCAGTGTGGCATAATAACACAATTATGTTCCTAATGTTCGGATCACTACTGGAATCTGGGAGTACGCCGTGTATCAGAAAGACTCGGCGAAGGCCTAAAAATACTCGGCATATGCTTTGCCGAGTGCCACACTCGGCACAAAGGGCTCGGCGTCGTTCATCTCGGCAACCGACAGTTTGCCGAGTGTCAAAGCACGGGCGGCTCGGCGAACTCTTTGCCAAGTATATACAGAGGACACTCGGCAAAGAATCCTGGAACAGGCTCCGTTCCTTAGCCCCATAACGGAACGGTGTTCGAAGCTTTGCCGAGTGTCGACACTCGGCAAAGACCCTGAGACCAGGCCTCCCCAGCAGCGCCACGTGGAGCATTGTTCGAATCTTTGCCGAGTGTCCCACTCGGCAAAGACCCTGAGATCAGGCCTCCCCAGTAGCGCCATGTGGAGCGTTGTTCGAATCTTTGCCTAGTGTCCCACTCGGCAAAGACCACGAGACCAGGCATCCCCGGGTGCGCCACGTGGCCACAACGCCGAGTGCCAGGGCACTCGGCAAAGCGTACGCCGAGTCACATCTATGCCGAGTGTCGCTTTGCCGAGCACTCTAGCTCAGCCGAGTGGTCACTACACCGAGTGTCGCGGACACTCGGCAAAACGTACGCCGAGTGTTTTCGTACGCCGAGTGCCCTTTTGCCGAGCGAACACGCTCCACCGAGTGGGGCCTATGCCGAGTGCTAGATACACTCGGCATAGTCCGTCCCCTGGTACGCCGAGCCGCCTGTTTGCCGAGTGTTCCACTCGGCAAAGACGTTGCCCAGGCAACCAAATGGCACCTGGGAGCCGTCTTTGCCGAGTGTTATTCTGCTGCTCGGCAAAGGCGTGCTCCCAGGTGCCATTTGGTCGCCTGGGCAACGTCTTTGCCGAGTGTAACACTCGGCATAGTGACCATTTGGGTCTTTGCCGAGTGCAACACTCGGCAAAGTGGTTGCTGTTTTGCACTGTACTGCTTGCATTTGCTTAATTCCCTGCAATCAAATCACAAATTATATTTGTTTCACAATATTCAGTACCAGAACACTCAAAACACACAACTTTCAACAAAATAGCAACAAATGCATGATATAATTCATAGTTAACTCCACAAGCATACATATACATGTCACAAATGTTCAAAAGTTCACAAGATCATCCTAGAAGCATCATACAAGTTCAAAAGTTCACAAGATCGTCATAGAAGCATCATACAAGTTCAAAAGTTCACAACATCATCCTAGAGGCATCATATAAGTCTACGGAGCCGACTCGTCACCGTCAGCTCGAGATCCGTCCTGGTCCATGTCGTTCTGGGTTCCCGATGATGAAGCATTTCCCTATAAAGATCCATATTAGTCGACTAAGCTGAAAAAATGAATCAGCTAACAAGCTGCAAACCAACTTACCAAGTTCAGGTTAAACGGCGGTAGAGGAGGTAGAGGGGAGCTGATGGATCCCGTGGAAGAGCGCTGACCATCTGCAAAGATGAAAAGAGATAGACCGGTGAGTTTACACGCATATAATGATGAATGGAACTAAAAGGGGTGAAAATAATACCTGCATCCATGCATGCTGGCTACTCATCTGCGCCTCCATTCTTTGGACCTTCTCTTGGGACTCCATCGCGATCCGCTTGTTTTCATCAACTTCATCCTACGGGATGTTTAATGTCAACAATTGCGCAAAGGAAACAAGATATACGGGTGCTGAAGAATGATTGTACCTGCATAGCGGCGATGGCATCTAGTCCTGGCCGTGGGCGACGCTCGATAGAGGGCGATGAGCTGACCGACCTCGCACGGATCTGGGAGAGTGTGGGTGTACCTGTGTATCGAAGGCGCCATTGGCGAAGGCAAATCTGCCGTTCCTTCGACCCTCTCCCGCAACCATAGCAACCTGTGGATCATAGGGGGCCGTGAAGGGGTCACAGTCAGGGCCGTGCTTCTCCTTAATCTTCTCGACGTACTTGTCCCACTTCTTGCCGGTTTGCGAGTTAATCCACTGCTGATCAGCCGGTACATCAGGTTTCAACACCTTGGGGGTCCGGGTCCTACGGAAGGCCTGCATGCGAGTGATCTCATTGCCCTTCTCGGCCTACAATTGAAAGCAGAATTATATTAGCAAAAACCTATAAAGTTACAAAGAACATTGCATTGAAATGGTTATTTACCTCTCTCTGGACGATGCCGGTGAGGTGAGGCCACCCTGACGGTGTCCCTCGCCTAGCAGAAGACGTCGGGCCCGGCACGCGGCGTGTTCCGCCTTGTACCCGTCGCTCACCCACTTCGCGACCATCACCTTATAGCAAGGCAGCTTGTTGGCCAGCCACTGAGGCACCACCTGTTTGAAAAAATTAGAGCCACGTGAGACCACCCGGCGGCCATATACGAATAACTTAAAGACTATGTCCTTACCTTCAAGTATTGGACCTCCGACATGTGAATCTGTTGGGCGTCCTTCTTGGACAACGTGGTGTTCAAGTATTTGGCGTAGAACTTAACCACGCACAGCACACGCGCCTCGTAGTGCATGTCACGGATAAGCTTCTTGGCCATCTTGATCAGCACAGCCGTGGCCCTACCCTCTTCCCCCTCGACGCAGGTGAAGTAGTCCTACAACCATTGCAGAAATTGAATACATTAGCACGATATATATATATTTCACGAAAGATATTGCCCTAAAACCATTTAGCATTGGAAAATATACTAACCCAGAAATCTGTAATCACCCGGGTGCCTAAGTGGTCGTACACCCGGCCCCACTTGTCCGCCACATCGGGCACCTGCTCGTAGTGCTTCCAGGAAGCAGCTGGCTCCTCCTTGCCATCCAGGGTGACCAAGCCTGGGAAATGCTTCTTGCAAAGAAGCCCAAGGATGCCGCTCATGGGCCGTGGTGGCCTGGGCCCCACATACGCCAAGGACCTGCACGTGCACAAAAGAAAAACAAGCTAGTTAGTTATGTTTTGATGAAAAATTAATATAGCAAAAATGTAGCAACAATGATTAACAATCACTTACGTGTCGCCGTCCGGTCTGACCAAGTGGTGCCGGTGGGGGTATGGCGGCTCAGGTAGCCGCGTGGGCCCGCGCAGAAAAGGTTTCTTGTCCGCGGGCCACACTTTCCCTAGCTGGGGGAGCGGGTGTGCGAACAAGTCCTCGTCCTCCTCGAACTCCGGGTCCGAGGGCTGCTGCTCCTCCTCCTCGTCCCGGTCAGACCCGTCCTCGGCGTCTGACCCCTCCTGCTCGTGCTCCTCCTCCTCCTCCTGCTCCTCATCCTCCTGCTCCTCCTCCGAGTCAGAAGAAGTAACCTCGGGCAAGGGGCTCTGTGAGCGAGCAGCCCGGTGCGAACCACGCCCCCCTGGGCGACGGGCCGGGGCTCTCCGTGAGCTAGAGGTCTCCTCCGTGCCCGCGCCGGGCGTCGCAACCCGTCGTCGCCCTATCAGTGTGCGCGCGCCATCCTCAGATCTGGCGTACAAGCCCGTCACATGGGCCTTCTTGGTGGCGGTGCGCTTTACCCCCTTGGGGGCCTTGGAACCTGCCATGTTTCACCTGTTATGACACAAGAGGGAACCCGATTAGTACAGGTGATAACAAATGTTAAAAAGTTAAATAAACAAAGAGTAATTCATACAAAGCATATTATGTACATGCAAAAATAAATTAAAGCGCAATTAAAATAGTAAAGTGTCACAATTTCACCTTTTCTGTACTTAAATCCTGACATTTGTCATGTGCACGATTTTCTGCTGAAAATCTCCTCCCATGAGCTTGAAGAACCTGATCTTGTTCACGGCCATGTTCCCAGAAGTAGTGCTCTTGCCACTCGCTGCACCGATATTTTGGTGACCAAATAACAGCGTAGGGAGTGGCAAGAGCACTACTACTGGGAGCACATGGATGTGAACAAGATCAGATTCTTCCAGCTCATATGGGAGGAGATTTTGAGCACAAAATCGTAAGTGCTTGGAGACTCTAAGAACCATGACAAACTCAGGATTTTAAGCGCAAGTAATGTAATAGCAATAAGAAGTTCGAAATAGAAAAATAAATCCTGACATTTGTCATGTGCACGATTTTCTGCTGAAAATCTCCTCCCATGAGCTTGAAGAACCTGATCTTGTTCACGGCCATGTGCTCCCAGAAGTAGTGCTCTTGCCACTCCCTGCACCGATATTTTGGTGACCAAAATAACCAAAATAACAGCGTAGGAGTGGCAAGAGCACTACTACTGGGAGCACATGGATGTGAACAAGATCAGATTCTTCAAGCTCATATGGGAGGAGATTTTGAGCACAAAATCGTAAGTGCTTGGAGACTCTAAGAACCATGACAAACGTCAGGATTTTAAGCGCAAGTAATGTAATAGCAATAAGAAGTTCAGAATAGAAAAATAAATCCTGACATTTGTCATGTGCACGATTTTCTGCGGAAAATCTCCTCCCATGAGCTTGAAGAACCTGATCTTGTTCACGGCCATGTGCTCCCAGAAGTAGTGCTCTTGCCACTCCCTGCACCGATATTTTGGTGACCAAAATAACAGCGTAGGGAGTGGCAAGAGCACTACTACTGGGAGCACATGGATGTGAGCAAGATCAGATTCTTCAAGCTCATATGGGAGGAGATTTTGAGCACAAAATCGTAAGTGTTTGGAGACTCTAAGAACCATGACAAACGTCAGGATTTTAAGCGCAAGTAATGTAATAGCAATAAGAAGTTTGGAATAGAAAAATATTACAAGCTATAAGTTTCGAAGTGACACACAAATAGTGAAAACTAAATGCTAATTATACATTGACGGTTACATAGTTGGAACACAAATGGTTCAGAACCCATTGTCTACATCCTTGGGATCATAACTTGGACCGGGATCATCATCGTCGTCGCTATCACGGGTGTACCACCACTCTTCCATGTAGTTCGATGGTGGACCTCTCGCTCCTCAACATCGGGTATGTGGAGACGTTCAAGTAGTTCCACGTCCTTAGAGTTAAGAACAGCTGGATCGTCGTCTTGCTCACTCTCGGCGCCCATGCCATCATCACCGTCGTCTTCTACCATTTCGTCAATTGTAGGCAAGTCGATGCTAAACCGGCCGGTGAGCCCATTGGCGTCCTCTTGATAGAACTCTCCCTCATAGGTGATGGGGTTTTATGCGCTGGTGGTAATCTTCATCGTTTGGAGGAGGTGGTCTATTACGCGGTGGCACCGTGATCACCACATCCCACCCCTGGAGACGTTTCATAGTTTTGCATGGGTAGGGGAGATAGAATACTTGGGTGGCATGTTGTGCAATGATGTAGACATCATCTCCCCCATAGACAGATGCTCGTTCAATTTCGATCAATCCAATTTCAGGATTTCGTCTCACTCTAGTTGGATCGAACCAATGGCATTTGAATACAACCGGGTTCTTCTTGCCGAAATGGAAATCGAGCTCATAAATTCCCTCGACGATGCCGAAGTAATCACCACCGGCATTCGTGAAGACCCCGAAATTATTTGTCTTCCGGTTCGGCCGTTTCTCATCGTAAGAACGGGTATGGAAGCGATACCCATTCACATCGTAAGATGTGAATGTCTTGAGGGAGTAGGTGAACCCGCGGGCAAGTTGCCGCAACTCGGGACTCATTTCCTTGTCGGTTAAAGCCTACAAGGTCAATAGGAGTGTTACTTAAAGCTAAGATCGGCGTAAAATATGTCTCACTAGAAACCATGTAAGATAGAGTGTTACTTTTGTGGCGAACCAACTAATGAAACCGCCGCCTCCTTTGCCACCCTTCTTAAAAATAGTAGTCTTCTCGTCGTAGGTAGGTTCTCGGGAATGATGTTTCCAGGTTTCTTTCTCAAATAACCTAGGTGCAGAATGACAAAAATCGGAGTTAGACACAAACTATGGGAATGAAAGCTTGTGAAAAGAAGGTGTTGAGCACTTACTCAATGTAGGGCTTTACTTCCGCCGTGTTCTTCAGGACACACGAGAGAATAGCCGTCCATTGTTCATGTGAGTCTACTTGCTCTTGCTTCGCGCCACTTGATCTGCCACCAAGCCCTACAAGTATGCTAAGCTCGGGTGCATCCGCGGAGTTGGGGTCATTATTGTACCGAGAAACTGGATTATGACGAGTGGGAAGACTTTCATGATAGTACTTTGTCGTAAAGTTTGCCACCTCCTCGTTGAGGGTTGCCTCACATATGGATGCTTCGATGCGACATTTGTTCGTGATTTTCTCTCTAAGTTTTTCTGCTCTCTCTCGGTTGAAAACATCCAGTGGTACTGCACAGGGCCACCCAATCGTGCCTCTTCAGCGAGATGCAAGAGCAAGTGTTGCATCGGATTAAAGAAGCCGGGGGAAAGATCGCCTCTAGGTCCACAAGTAAGCCGGCAACCTGTTCCTCCAACTTAGCAACCACAGCTCGGTCTAATTCCTTGGCACAAAGCTGGCGAAAGAAAAAACTCAACTTGGCTAGCACTAGCCAAATTTCCTCATCAACGTATCCTCGAATCATGACAGGCATGATCCGCTCAATCCATACGTGGTAGTCATGACTCTTGAGCCCTGTTATCCGAAGCCCTGCAAGATTCACTCCCCTCATTATATTAGCTGCGTACCCATCAGGGAAGAAGAGACAGTCCAAGATCCACTGGAGAACTTCTTTCCTTTGGGCCCTAGTCAGGCAGAAAGGGGCCGGTGGCTTCGTCCAGGTTTTTTTGGTTTTGGTGGGAGGCTTCATGTTTAAATGTTTCCTGTCACATAGCTCCTCTTGATCGACTCTTGCCTTAACTTTATCCTTCGTCTTCTCAAGATCCATAAGTGTTGCCCAAAGGGCCTCGGCGATATTTTTTTCCGTGTGCATGACATCAATGTTATGTGGAAGAAGAAGATCCTGCATGTAAGGGAGCTTCCACAGGCATGAGATGTGAGTCCACTGGTGCCACTCTCCATATCCCAGAAAGCCAGTCCCCTCGGCATTGAGCTCCAGACTTTCTAGTTGAGCCTTCACGTCTACACCGGTCATCAAAGTTGGTCGTGGAGCATCGACAGCTACATCTTTCGTCCACTTCTTTTTATTTCGCCGGTATTTGTGACCAAGACGAAGGAACTGACGATGTTGGTCAAAGCATGAGTATTTTCCACCCTTTTTGAGCCAAAGGAAAGTCACAGCCTGGTAGCACACCGGACAAGGCCACTTCCCATGAGTGCACCAGCCGCAGAATATCGCGCGAGCCGGAAGGTCATGCAGGGAAGTGAAGTACCAAACATACATATCAAAGTGCTTCTTTTCTGCGGCGTCGTATGTCCGTACCCCGTGTTCCAAGCAATGAGGAGATCATCTACCAGCGGCTCCATGAACACGGACATATTCTTCCCTGGATACTCAGGCCCTGGAATTATCAGCGACAGGAACATGTTCTGCCGTTGCATGCACACGCCGGGGGGGAGGTTCATCGGGATAACAAACATCGGCCAACAACTGTATGAGGCAGACGTCATACCATATGGGTTGAAACCATCGGTTGATAACGCAACGGCTACACTCCTGGGGTCACCCGCTTTCTTCTTATGTTTGCCAACGAAGTCCTTCCATGCTTCACCATCGACGGATGTATCATCTTATGAGGACGGTACCTCTTCCCGTCTGACGGCCATCTCATCTGTTTCGCAGATTGCTCGGTCATAAAAAGCCTTTGGATCCGCGGTATGAATGGAAGATATTGAAGATCTTTTTGGCGACCGTTAGCTGCGTCTTCTGACCATTACCGGAGTCCACCTCCAGAAACCTAGAGGCCCCGCATTTGACACAGTACTTTGTCTTCTCATGCTCTTTCCTAAACAACATGCAACTCTTCGGACAACAATCTATCTTTTCATACGGCATCTTAAGGGAACCGAGGATTTTTTTCGACTCGTACATGTTCTTTGGAAGAAGGTGTTCCGCCGCAAGAGGGTGGCAATAACGGTCAGAAATGCATCAAAGGCGGCTATGCTTACATTGTGCTGGCTTTTGACCGCCATAAGCCGGCCGATGGCATCAAGTTGAGAAACTCGTGTATGCTCGTGCAATGGTTTTTGTGTCTCAAACAATGTGTCATAGAACTCTTTCGTGCTCTCCTCCGCATACTCGGGGGCATCTCCCTCACCGGTTGGATTTTCAGGTGCATGTGCAGTAGTGAAATCATCTAACATCCTGTCAAAACCGGTATCAAAATCGGTCGATGCATCCTCAGTGCTAGGTGCCACCTTCTTCTTCTTCTTTCTACGGCGTACGGGATCGGCAGACTCGCCATGGTACACCCAACGGTAATAGTTTGGCATAAACCCGTACTTCCCAAGGTGATCAGAAATGACTATCCTCGGTTTCTCTGTCATGTTACGACAACGACTACAGGGGCACCATACATCAGACAAATCGTCAACTCTAGCAAATGCAAAATCCAAGAACTGGTTGGTCTTTGTAACCCAATCCATTGTCATATCCTTCACACTCGGTCGGCCACTGTACATCCACTCGCGTTCCTCCATTTCCACGCTGATGAATGCTCAGACATATTAACATGTGTTTAAAATTTAACAAGTTTGTTTAAATTATCTACAACATACTTCAAGTTTTACGCTTTGAATGCAATCCTACATGCCTACTAGGTAAAGATAGGTCCTAATCCCACCCGTGGATGTGTAGCTTGTGTTTGTTTTCCATGTCTACTCCTATCCGAGACAAATTTCGGCAGCACCTCCCCGCTGTTCTCCTAATACACGTCTCGACCACGGGGGTCGAGAGAATGTGTACTCGGAGAACAACAGAGAGGCGCCACCGAAATCTGTCTCGGATAGGAGTAGAACATGGAAAACAAACACAGCTACACATCCACGAGCTGTCCAAAAACGTGGACAATTCGAAACAGTCGCGGTTATAAAAATATAGATCTTTGTATATAAATATATACAAAGAGTTCTATTTTTTATAACTACAACTCTTCCGAACGGGAGACGCCTAGGGTAACGCGACTAGTTCGGTGATCTACACAAGAAAATCTAAAGATCGAGGCCGGGGAAGAGGTTTTTACACTCTAAGCGTGGCCGTGTGCCGATGAAGATGATCGCAGATGATCCCGGCCTACGATGACCCTCCTCAGCAAACCCCCTCCCGCGACGAATCTGCTCGCCTCAAGCGCGATCCATGTCCTGCAAAAAGGAAAGACATACTGTTAGTAAACACTACACCAACAACTAATCGTATGGCTAATTTAGATTGTGTTGATCAGAGTCCCATCATCAGAAAGAAAAATGTGTTGATCAGACTATTATTACTCTAAGTTCTTTATTTGAAAGAAAAAGTAACGGACATGATTACTTGAAATTGTACTGCTATTTGTTTAAGTCCATCACATTTCACAACAGATGTGGTCATGATTACTCCCTTCTTTGAGAATTTTCACTATATTTCCTGACCTAATTATCCTATACATTTTAGTTGACTGCAGATTAAACTAAGCCAAATAAATCTTCTAGCAACCATATTATGCCCAATTAAGCACGAAGAAGGCTCCAACAGCCATTCAAGGTTTCATAAACTTCACTTCTACACATTGTTAAGTGGAAGGTGTAACCTAATGCCATATCCCTGTCTACTAATCTTCATAGTATCCTGCCAGGTTATGTAATAAACTTTGTTCTACATAAAATTTAGCATTTTTTAGTCATTATCTTACTTCACAACTTTTTCACATCTCTACTAGGAAAGTTGCATATTTTGGTCATAATGTTACTGACACAACTCTTACAATATTATTAGGAAGATTACATATGTGCATTAGGCACAAACTTTTACTTATAACTGATCTGCTCATCTCTTTTCTGTTCATTGATGTTTATGTTCCAGCTCATTCTCAAGTCTCGCGTGATGAGAAGCGATATCTGTCCCATAGATGGCAAGACTTGCAGCTGTCATAATTGGCAAGAATCATCACACAGATCTTTGTAGATCCTACTCACTGATTTTCTTCAGAAGACAGAAATGGCACAACTGCCTGCCAAATGCCCCCTTTACATATCCTTAGCATTTACAAGGACCTTGTTTTTTATCCTTTGAAAAAAAGGAAACCCTGTTGTTTTTAGCAAAACTGGCAGCCAATGTTGCAGTGGACTTGCTAAAACCTGACAATGATTATTTTCTGCATACTGTAATGTGTAATTCCTAATTTGTATTGGACTTCCCTAGAACCGATACTGCACTTGCAAGTTTGTGCTACCTTGTACTAGAAGGTCTTGCATATTTATATTTTCTAGCTAGTGATGTCAATCTATTCATCCATGAAATACCTACTAGTTGACAGAAACAACATCCCATGCTGGCCCGTTTACTATTATACCTACTGATTGATTACAAGCAAACCTACAAAATACCAGTTCATTCCCTGTTATTGGCTATGGTTCATTGTCAGTTCAAATTTCAGTTTTTAATGCATAAACTTGTTTACTGTTCAACTACAGAAAAGGAAAGACCAAGCCAATACTAAAATATTTGTAAGAAATAGTGTATCATAAATATTAAGTACTTAGCTTTTGATGAACTATTAATTTGCTGGTTGAAATAGTGTATCATAAGTAGTAAAGCTAGGGATTGGTTTCTGTTGGCCTGGAGGCATCTATGCACCAGCTCTCGTTTGGCTTCTGCCGATTTTAGTAATAAAGCTAGGGATTGGTTTCTGTTGTTTTGCTTCTATTTTCCATGCCTAGTGCTAATATATTTGTAAATTGTGCTGGTCTGTAGATGCTAACTGAAATTTGCTGCTACTGCTAATATATTTACTAGTGATTGCAGGATACACTGATCTGTGGGGTATTTAGTTTCTCAACGTGTATGAAGAAAATAGTAATAATTATTCAGTTTGTGAAGATTAAAGTCACAGTAATAATTATTCAGTTTGTGCATTATACCCAACCACTAAATTACAACCGATGATATGTGTGCTACAACTTCTTACGGTTGGTACTTTGCAATTATCTCATCACAGAGATCTGAAAGTGGCTGGTTTGAAATGTTTCTTAACTTTAATGGAGAAGGTGTATATCTAGATTGGAAAATAGAAGCAAAACAACAGAAACCAATCCCATTATCTCATCACAAGTGAAAAGTTTGCAATTATCTCATCACAGAGATCTGAAAGTGGCTGGTTTGCAATTATCTCATCACATTAAAGTTAGCTTTAAGGGAGATTTTGTCTTGAATAAAGAGAGGAGGAATAACATTTCATCTATAGAAAAAACAATGGAGAAGGTGTATATCTAGATTGGATCTCATTGCAAAAACTGAGTTTGATTCAAATATTCCCATAACCCTCATTCTGTTTGACTAAAATATACTCCACATCATTCAATTTACTCCAAAATACTCTGCCTCGTTATATTTAACTCAAAAAATACTTTACCTCTGAATGCAATGTGCAACATACAAATGCAACAGATCCTATACAAATCTACTGGTCCAAATTTCTGTTGAACAAATATGAGCACAAGGCCTAATTAACAGTGAAAAAAATTGCACAAAAAAATGAGGCAGAGGAGGAGCTCACCTCTGCTACTGCTGTAGGGGATGGAGGAGGTCGGGAGGGGGTTGGAGCAGAGCCTCTGCTGGCCGGGGGAGAGGTAGAAGCCGGAGGCGAGCGGGTCGGTGGTGGCGGCGGCGTCTCCCTGCAGATCGAGGAGGGGGCGGTGGAGGGCCGTTGCAGATCGAGGAGGGGGCGACGGAGGGGGAGGGGCCGGCCGGGAGAGGCTGGTGTGGCCGGAGGTGGTCGGCCGGAGAGGTAGGTCGAGGAGGTGGAGGGTGGAGCCGGAGGGGGAGGGAGAGGAGGAGGTGGAGGAGGGGGAAGGGCGTGGCGGAGGGGAGGAGGGCGGCGGCGCGCGTCGTTGGTGGGCGGCGGCGCGAGTCGTCGGTGGTGGGCGGTGGCGGCGGCTCGGGGCAGGAGGAGAAGAGGAGCGCGGGCCGGTGTCGATCTGGATTTGGGGGAGAAGGGGGAAAAATGACAAGTACCTATTCATTGCCCGCTGATTTTTTGCCGAGTGCTAGGCTTCGCCGAGTGCCAATAATCGGGGGCATCGGCATAGTACCATTGTGCCGAGTGCACAAAATCGAGATACTCGGCAAAGACGTGCTCCCTGGTGCCATTCTGGTCGCCTGGGCAACTGCTTTGCCGAGTGTTACACTCGGCATAGTGACCACAGGGATCTTTGCCGAGTGCTACACTCGGCAAAGACATAGCTCTTTTGCACAGAGCTGCTTGCATTTGCTTTATTTCCGCATTTGCTTTATTTCCTGCAATTAAATGACAATTTATATATATTTGACATGTTTCAGTACTAGAACACTCAAAACACACATTTTTGCATCAAATAGCAACAAACACACATTATATTTGCACCAAATAACTACAAATGCACGAAATAGCTCCACAAGCATATAATACATGTCACAAATAGTTAAACATCATCCTAAATGCATGTTTTGCCACAACAACAACGGAATCCAGGACTCACCGACGTCGGATTCTCTCGCGGGTTCCAGGACTGCTCACACCCCCGAAACTCCCGGATCTGACGTAACGGGGGAATCTTGCAAGTAGGTGGGCCCTA